>CAJNDS010002107.1:511385-673035 GCA_905221605.1 Symbiodinium natans
GTGGCATGGTTTGATCAGTGCCCATGCTCCTCCAAGCAGACCGTATCTCCTGAGCCCTGAACCTGCAAGTAGGGCTCAACCCCCCCGCCCAACCCAAAACCCTAAGCCTAAACCCTAAACCCTAAACGCTAAACGCTAAACGCTAAACCCTAAACCCTAAACCCTAAACCCTAAACCCTAAACCCTAAACCCTAGACCCTAAACCCCCTTATGCCTAAACCTGCATTAATCGGGCGTTTGCTGCCTATGAACCTCCAACAATTGAGGTACTGGTTGTCCGCCGCCTGGCCCTGGCGAGCGCTCGCTGGAAGGCTTCTTTTTGTCGGAGAGGGTGGGGGTGGGGGGGGGGGGGGGTGCCGAGTGTGGTCCAGTTTAGGGTTTAGGGTTTGGGGTTTAGGGTTTGGGGTTTAGGGTGTAGGGTTTAGGGTACTTACGACACATGCCCAAGGATTGGGCTGACTTCATGTCGTCTTGGGCTGTTGAGACCACTGAACCCTCAACCCCAAACCCGCATCGGATGTTGAGTTTCAGATGGTTAGCCAGCCCATAGCTTCTTCTGTGCCTTCGGCCGGCCTGTCGGGATATGTATATATATATATATATACATATGGAGTCAGTTCCCTATATCATGTCTTTGTGTGCCCCAAATTATAGGGGCCGCCTGAAAACAAGGACCGCAAACCGGACCACGATTTGGAGAACTCGCGAAAAACCACATATCTGAAACATATGTATATATATATATATATCTATATGTAGACTTTGCCGACAACTTCATGGAGGTATCTCACGACGCGGCGCATGCTTGGAGGAGGTTAGATTGCATGAACGTGCCGCAAGCCTGTAGGGGTATGTGAGGGGCTCAGGTGCTTAGATGAGTTGTAGCTCCGGTTTTGTTTTGGCCCAAGCATAGCGTGTGCAATCATCCGAATTATCCCGGGTACATGCATTCAAGTACGATGAAGAGTCACCGTGCTGTTCTGGTCAAGCGTGTTTTCATGTGCGACCCACGTCAGACCAGTCATTCGTGCACTCCTCCCAACCGTGAACGCAAAAACCCTAACACCCTAAACCCTAAACCCACTCATGTGGAGTTGGTTCTCAGCCCAGGGGAGGCCTTCTACCTGTACCGAACCTAGCCCAAGGAAACGGAAGTCACCCGCCCTGAACCCTAAGCCCTAGGCCACCTCAAACCCTAAACCTCAAACGCTAAACCCTAAACCCCAAACCCTGAACCCCGCACAGAGCCAGTCGACTGGCGAGGCCAAGGGAGTGGAGCCTGCCGTTTCGGTGAGACGGATCGTGGGCCCAGCACCTGGGCAGGGTTTAGGGTTTAGGGTTCAGGGTTTAGGGTTTAGGGTGTCATGAGGGTTTGAGGGTTTAGGGGTTTGCTGAGGTTTGAGGGTCTGCTAGGGTTTGAGGGGTTTGGGGGTTTGCTGATATTTCAGGGTTTGCTAGGGTTTGAGGGTTTAGGGGATTGCTGATTTTTCAGAGTTTGCTAGGGTTTGAGGGTTTGGGGGTTTAGGGGTGTGCTGAGGTTTGAGGGTTTGCTAGGGCTTGAGGGTTTGAGGGTTTAGGGGTTTGCTGAGGTTTGAGGGTTTGACAGTGTGGGAGTGGGGTGGAGGGGTGCTGTCAACTTTCGACGTGCAGCGGCGAAGGGGGTAGCTTCCTCGGTGCTTCTGGCTCTTGAAGGTGTCTGCTGTAGCCTTAGCCCATGGACAGAGTTTTTCGCTTAGAGCCCGAGTCTAAGTGAACTGTACCCTAAACCTTAAAACCCTAAACCGTAACCCCACTACCCGAAACCCTAAACCCCTAAACCCCTAAACCCCCAAACCCCTAAGCCCCTAAATCCCCAAACCCTTGAACCCCTAAACCCCTAAACCCACGAACCAATGCCTCAGGAGATCATCGTGGGCGCCAAGCTGGCGCTTGTCCTCTTTGGTGCCGCCTTCCTCCGCTGCGCGATCTTTAAGGCACGGGAGCATCTGGGTCAGGGGTTGCAGGGTCCGGGGTTTAGGGGTCAGAGGTTTAGTTTAGGGGTTTATGGTTTCGATCTCAGGGTTTAGGGCTCTTTGTTCAGTTGTAGTGTTTGGTGCAAAGGCTGTATGCTGGCAGATTCAGCAGTTGCAGTACTGAGGCCTTACAGGACTTTCAATGCTGGCTATTGCCTTTGTGGATCTTGTGAGAGATATAGCCCATAATTAAGGAACGTTCCTTGAAACTCCAGTACGGATGGTAATTGTCAGATTTAATTAAGGAATCTTCCTGAAGTGAGAGGGAGAGGTATTGGGCCCGACTATCCCAAACCCTAAGCCCTAAGCCCGAAACAAGCTTGCTCTCGAAAGCGTCCCGAACTCCGATGCCTTACGGAGAACAGTTTGGGCGTTGAACACCGCTGAGTCCCCACCCCAAACTGTATTTACTGTAGGGCCTAGGGTAAACCCTAAACCCTAAAACCTACTAAACCCTAAACCCTAAACCTTAAACCCTAAACCCTAAACCCTAAATCATGCGGACTTCAGAGTCCTCCGCCTCAACATCACGCGGGAAGCCGAGGTCTACGGCGCGGAGTGCGTCGCCATCTGCTTGTCCATGCCCCCTGTCAGCTGGGAGTGGGAGTTTGACAAAAGCCTACAACGGAACTAAACCCTAAACCCTAAACCCTAAACCCTAAACCCTAATTAAACCCTAAACCCTGAACCCTAAACCCCAAACCCTAAACCCTAAACCCTAAAGCCTAAACCTTGAACTCTATACACCCTAAGCCCTAAACACTATACACCCTAAACGGCTGAACCCCTCAAACACGCGCCCTCCTTGTCTTCTAGGTTGGTCATCGTCTTCTGCTCGACGGCCCTGGGCGCGGCCCTCCCCATCGTCCTCAACAAGCGGCTTTGCAGGGGTTTTGGGGTTTTGGGTGTGTTGGGTGTTTCGGGTGTTTTGGGTGTTTTGGGGTTTTTGGTTGGGGGTTTGAGGGGTTTTGGGTTTTCGGGTTTTTGGGGTTTTGGGTCTTTGGGTTAGGATTTAGGGGATTAGGGCTTGAATTTGGGAGTTTAGTGTTTAGGGATCTCTGCAAATCCTAGACCCTGAGCCTTCAGTTCATTTATCTATAGTTCCCGTGCTTCAGGTTGTTTGGGGTCTGTACTTGGAGGTCCAGGGGTACTTCGATCTAATTTTTTTGTAGTTCCCCCACGGATCTAGAAGCCCCCAACGTTTGCCCCCCATGAACCGAGGCTTGGATTGGATCCCGCACATGCTGGCGCTACGATCCAAGTGCTCCGTGGATCTGACAATTGACTGGTTGGTTTTGGGATGTTCCCCCCTGATACTCGTACCCCTATTATAATCCCTATAAAGGACTCTGAGCCTGCACCTGTTAGAGCATGCACTTTGAGACGCATCACGAAGCGCAGACCGGGGCTCAGCGCGTTGCATCAATCAAGTCATTCCTTCTGCCCTGAACCCGCAGCCCTCAGCCCTCAACCCCAAACCCCTACGCGCTTTAGGGTTTGGGGTGTGATGTTTAGGACCAAAGTTTAGGGTTTAGGGTTCCAAAATTCCGAAGGGCACTTGCAGAATGAGGCTGATGGATGTCAGTGGTGTGGCGCTGACTTGCGCAGGGTCCTCAGCCGAGGACTCCCAAAACATGTCCCACAGCCATGATAGGCCTTCATGCTCGGAGGCCCGATTTCGGATTCAGCTGTTAGGAAAAAATCTGCGCTCGATGAGACGCACAACAGGGACCCTAATGTAGAAGAGCCCCCCCCCCCCCACCCCCCCCCCCCACCCCGCCCCCCCACCCCCCCCCCCCCCCCACCCCCCCCCCCACCCCCCCCCCCCCCACCCCCCCCCCCACCCCATTTGTGTAGAGGTCCAGGTGAACCCCTACCCCGAATCCCCACAATGTGGCGGGATTGCAGCTTGTCGGCAGCTGTGCCTGAGGTCATCTCCAGCATGGTTCTGGGATTCAAAGCCGCCTGGAAGCATGCGGGGGCCCGTTCATAAGTGGTACTTAGGGTTAGGGGCTCAGGGTTGCGGAATCCTGTTGCTTGTATTCTGAGAAGTCCTTGAGGCAGTGGAAGGCCCTAAAACCTAAACATTAAACTCTGAAGACTATGGTTCCGTTCTTCTGAATCCCCTGCCCTAAACCTTCAACCGAAAACCCCTTAGCCGCAGGCCTCTAAGCCCCAACATCTGCAAGGATGGCTCCGTGCATGGAGAGACGACGACCAGCCTCAGCGTCGTCTCCGAGAGCCTGCACAAGGCCGCCGCACAGCTCTTTCTTGTTCAGTATTATCTTGCCACATACCAGTATTTGCATATCCCATACCCTAGTCCCGTCCATGTGATATGATGAGTAAGGGTGATTGTGATATATCGGATTTGTTGAATATGATTTAAGAGGTTTATATTGACATGAAACTCAATGTGCAAGTATGTTTAGTATATTCAAGTGGGCACATATGTATACATATATCAGTTTTCACACTTTACATAAGTGTAAGTATATATATATATATGTATATATGTATCTAGAGATACTACCTTGTAGATTTTGAAATATATTTGGGATTTCGTAAACGATGTGGCAAGAAGAAACACAGCACCATACGCCCTCTAAATCCCAAACTCGAAAACCCCAGCCCCTAGACCCTGAACCCCCTAAACCCCAGGCCCTCCGCACCCCCTGAAGCCCTAAAGCCTAAACCCTAAACCCTTTTGTTGGCCTCTTTAAGTTTCAAGGTTTCAGGGTGAAAAGTCCAAAAAGCAGGCGGCTCCGCCGACCCCTGCACCAGCGCCGGTGCCTTGAAGCTCAGTTGGGATCCGGACCTCCCCCCTTTAAAAAGGGGGGGGGAAAGGCCCCTCTGACATGCTGAGCCGCTGAGCTTGGGGAAAACCAGGGCTTTTTGGGTTTAGGGTTTCAGGTTTGGGGTTTAGGGCTAAGGGTTTAGGGTTTAGGGTTGGGTTTAGGGCTTAGGGTTTAGGGTTTAGGGGTTTGCTGTCCTCCGCTAGCTACATGAAGCCACAGGGAACAGCCTCAGAGAGATCGTGCCTCCCGCTTCATGCCCTGTTCGCGCGCCAGCTGCTATTTGCTCTCAGCTCGCAGAGTTCGGATGATGGCCTTGCCCCCTCGAGAGGCGATGCATCGGCAGACGTCTTTGCAACACAACGCCGACACATTCAAAGGTTGTCGTGGTAATCGCCTCTTTCAAGACTTATTCCTGACCCAAGAACCACCTGGTTAGCAGCAGCTGTCCAGGACACACGATGTACGCCAGAAAGGTTGAGGTTCTTAGGGTTCTTAGGATTTCTTGGGGGTCCTTGCCCGCGGTTCGGTTGCAGGGTTTAGAACAAGTTCTCCCGCAACACGAAGCCATGGATGCCTCGGCGCTTGAAGGCGGGGTGTTTTTGGGGGCTTCGGGGATCTTGCCGGACTTAGGGTAGGGGTTTAGGGTTTCGGGTTTGGGGTTTTCGGGGTTCAGGGTTTGGGATTTTGGGGTTGGGTTGTAGGGTTTTTGGTGTTCAGGGTTTAGGGTTTGGGGTTAAGGGTTTCGGATTTCGGGGTTTTGGGTTTAGGGATTGGTTGTAGGGAAAGGTTTGAGCTGTCAGGGGTTCGAAGAAGCGCATGGCTCCTCTCAAATTTCGCCTGTTGCTAAGGAGTTTAGGATTTAGAGCCATTTCCCCGCGAAGCAGCGAAGCAGCAGAAAGTAAAAGCCCGCTGTGAGGCAAGATGGGCGGGGGCCCCAGGAGCAGGTCCTTGAAGGGTTGGGCTGGTCCAGGGTTTAGGGCCGGGTCTTCACAGAATCTGTAGCCCCAGGCTCCCAAGGGCAGGAAGTGAGCGTGAAACCCAAACCCTGCAGCCTAAACCCTGGCAAAGACCCAAGTAGAGAGGATTTAGGGCTCAGGGTTGATCAGCCCCGCTGCCCATAAAATATCTACAGTTGGGCTGATGCTGCAGTGAGGTTCCTTGCTACATATTCTGCAAGTAGAACCACAACAGTGAACTTAGGGGGCTTCTTTTTGGGTTGCAGATACCCATGAGCCTCATGGCGGGCAACCGAACCATGGGGCCACGAAGCAGTTGTCTGCGACAAAAAGGCCTTTTCAGTGCATGGAGGAAGTCCCTACAAACTCCTGACCTGCGAGCTGACAGGCCAACGAGCTCACAGAAAATGAAACTAAGTGCGATAGTGGGCAAAATGTTAAGCTCTCTGTGCTGTGGAGGCCCACACAGGCCTGCGCAACCCGCATCGCAACCATGACTTGACCCGGCCCACGCCTGCGCAAGCCGCAGACCTTCCCCAATACGCAAAACATTGGGCACTATCGACCTGAACGGCATTTCTGCTGCGAGACAAAGAAAGACCTTCGAAGTTCTGCAAAATGGACCTTGCCAGCATGGGCGTGTATTGCCGAGGCCCCTCCAAGCCCCGATAGGTCCGATAGATGTAAGTAGACTTGTTTTGGGTGGGTATGTCCGCAGATTGCTACACACTCACAAAGCGTCTTTCCGTTTGGTTGCCCCAACGCTAAAACCCGAAACCCTAAACCCTAAACCCTAAAACTCTAATTAAACCCTAAGCCCCAAACTCTAACAACCCATTCATAAAGTCTCCCTGGAAACGTGCCACTGCGGCCCAAGGTGGAGAAAGCTCGGCCGCCTCCCTGGCATCCTTCTCCGAGGCCGGGACTCTTCAAAACCCTGAAGTTGAGGTTTAGGTTTTAGGGTTTCAGGGTTTAGGGTGTAGGGTTTAGGGTTTGAGGTTTAGGGTATGAGGTTTAGGGTTTAGGGTTGAGGGGGGGGGGGACGGTCGCTTGGGGATTGACCCTCTTGTCCCTTCTGAGAACTATAGCTCCGATCTTTGGTTTAGGGTTTATGCCGACTGCCAGCCAGGGGCAGCAAAGCCCGCTGCTGGCTGCCATCCGCAGGGAGGTGGAGGCCCGGGCCCCAGAAACCAGGGTTTAGGGCTCGAGGTCGGGGTTGGGGTTAAGTTTTGATTCAAGTGGTACGTGTTGCAAGAGATCAAGAACATTGAAGACTTGAACGACTTTTGGGCGAACGTTTTGGATGTTATTTGGCTGATTTTCTGGGTGTGGTTTTGGAGAGGCTGCAAAACAGGTCAGAGAGGGAGATCTTGCGCAAACCAAAAGAAGTCTTCGAAGTAAGTCGTTCCATGTGAGAAAGCGGAGATATCTTTGGTGACTTACCACAACAAGCGAGAATTCCGAAAGAATTCATTCCGTTGGCAAAAATGACGATCTTTGTCAATCTTCTGACAGAAGCCTTTTCAGTTGATTTGTCACAAGGCGCGAAGATGCCCTTGAGTTCATAAATGCCCCAGATTAGGCTACTGCTGGCTAGAACCAGAACCACAGTAGTCCCACTTTCCTAGGTAGAATTTGGGGACCCTTCAAAGGGAACCCGTCTCAACCCTCTTCCGGCTCTCTTAAACAGAGACCTTATTGAGGGGGTCTATATCCCCAAAAGTCCCGCAATCCTATCCTATACTTCAAGTCCAGCCAAGAACCTCCAAGTAGGGCAGAACTTGCAGAGCAGACCCGAGCCAGTCTGACGCAGAAGCCTACGCCATGACCCATATCATCCTGCCCTGAATGTCCCTTAATATGATTGCAGCACAAAACATATGGGAGTTTACGACCCGAAAATAGACCCCCCAAATAGTAAGATTCTCTTCTAATAAGGACCCAATAAGGTACCCCTATTTTCGGAACACCCATATCCTGCTTACATCTCGGCTCCCTGTTTTTTGTATCTGAGGCCGTGGAAGATCGGCTGCTGGTGCGGGTCGGACCTTACCCTGGGGGTGGTCGATGGGTTCAATGACAGCAGCTCATGGGTTTAGAGTTTAGGGTTTGGGGTTTAGGGTTTAGGGTTTAGGGTTTAGGGTTGCATTCTCCAAAGAAGGAGGGTTTCGGGTGGAGTGGCCTCCAGCATGGGTTTGATCGTTTCAAGGTTTCGCTGTGCTGGCAGTGTTGATTGAAGCATGGGGTCCAGCCTTCGAGCCTAGCCCGGGCGTCTCAGAAAGAGGCTCCTAGCTTTCTCACCCTTCATGAACTATGAGCCATTTTCGATTCCGTGCTTGTGTTCAGAGGGCTACAAAGACTGCAAGCGGTACACCAAAAACACCAAGTGCAAATCTGGGGCCACTCAGCCAGATACTCTCCGCCGAGACCATGTGGTGTCTGCAGCACCGTATCGGCCACTTCGCTTCTTCACAAAAGTAGCCTGACTGCGCGAGGCGCCCATCGATTTTACACATGACAGTGGGCCGCGCGTGGGAAAAACGGAACCCCTACGCCCCAAGCCTGGTGCCAGCGCATCTTGAGAAATTTCGGACCCCAAACCTGGCAAAAGTAGAGCCCCCAACCCCACCCATCAAAACCCGTTTGATGTTTTAGTTATCATAAGGATCCCAACATGATTTATTTTGACGTTTCGTTCTGGGGGACCCTCAAGCCAAGCCCAAAAAACTTCTTCACCCTAGAAGCAAAACCTGACCCCTAAACCCAATAAACCTTTAAATCCTGAAGAAGCTTGAACCCTAAACCCTAAATCCTAAACCCTAAACCCTAAACCCTAAACTTAAATTAAAACCCCAAACCCTGAACCCTGAACCCTAAACCCTAAACCCTAAACCCAATGGGCCTCTAAATCCTGAAGAAGCTTGAAGCCAGATTACGCGCCTGGAGCGTCAGAGCTTCGATGCAACAGCGGCCTGGGGCCTAAGCCTTCGAGGGTTTAGGGTTTAGGGTTTAGGGTTTAGGGTTTAGGGTTTGAGGTTTAGGGCTTAAGGAAATAGGTTTAGGGTTTTGGGATTTATGATTTGGGCAGTTTTCTCCAAATTGGGGTCCATGTTAGCGTTTAAGGTCTCAGGGTTAACTTTGAGTTCTGATCCCAGGTCCCAGCGCCTTACATGTCATTCCTCCTTTACGCCTGAAGCTTTAACTCGTGCTTCCCTTTTCAGTCCATGTTGCAATGCTCCAAGAAGTTTCGGGTTCAGGCCCTAAACCCTAAACCCTACACCCTAAACCCTAAACCCTAAAACCTATTTCGTTGTTTTTGTCGAAAGCCCGGTTTCCCCTCCCTCTAGGGTTGTTTGCGCCCTTAAGCCGAAGCCCTCAACCCAAAACGCTTGAAGCACGTCGCCTCACCGACACTAGGGTTTAGGGTTTAGGGTTCAGGGTCTAGGTTCAAGAGCGAAGAAAACGGTACTTTCGCAGAATATTCTCCAGCGTAACTACACCCAATGTCGCTGCAAAGGTCTTCTTCTCGTCCTCGTTTTTCTTAGTGATCCTGTCCTCTCAGGGCCTGTGCTAGGAGACAAACTAAACCCTAAACCCTAAATCCTAAACCCTATATCCTAAACCCTAAATCCTAAACCCTAAATCCTAAACCCTAAATCCTAAATCCGAAATCCTACACCCTAAATCTTGAATCTTACATGCTAAGCCCTAAGCCCTCAACCCCAAGCCTCCAAAGGTACTGGAAAAAGTGGCACCAAATGAGCTGAAGCTGCTGGAGGCAGGCGGAAAACTCAAAACCCGAAGCCTTAAACCCTCAACCCTACTAAACCCTAAACCTTGAACCCTAAACTCTAAACCCTACACCCTAAACCCTAAACCCTAAATCTTGAACCCTAAACCCTACCTCGGGTGTGCGATCAGACCCCTAGTCTTACGGAGGGTCCCTGGAGAAAATAAGACATCATCTGGGCCCTTTTGGTACTTGGACAACCCAAATACATCTCCCAAGGATAGAATGGCTATAGCATTCAGCCAGAAGAGCAACAATGCAATGCGACTCTGAAGAGTCAATGTTGGTGGCAGGTTTTGGTATTTGACGGAAAGAAATATGCCACCCTAAACCCCAGAAATCCAAACACCCTAGAACCCTAGGACCCTAAAACCCTAAACCCCTAAAAACCCAAAACCCCAAAACCCTAAACCCCTAAAAATCGACAGGTGGAGTCGCGGCAGCGGGAGCAGCAGCCTCGGCTTCGCCAGGGCAGCTTTACGGGACTGCGGGGAGGGGGGGGAAGGGGGGGGGGGGCGGTCAGGTGCACGGGCGAATGGGGCTAAACCCCATTCGCCCGTTTGTCTGTTTGAAAACCCGACGTCTTTGCTAACTTCAAGCAACACAAACCCCCAAACCCAAGACCCCTCAACCCGAAGTACATGCTGCAAAAATGTCGGCTTGGGGCAGCTGCCAAGGTTTGGTCGAAGCCCTTGCTGTTTCAGTGGCCGCAATGCCTTAAACCCCAAACCCTTTCTGGGCCGAGGGCCCACCAACACTTGACTGACTCTGAGCCGGGAACTACGGAAGTCGGGATTCCTATACAACCTCCTCGTACATATCTATACCTATGTGTAGAGACACACACACACACAATAATACACTGTTTTTGGGGATATATAAGGGCCCTACTGCCGGAATTCCTTACTGGCAGCCAGTAAGAGACCGAATGGGGCGGCCCGCAGAGGTCCGAGCGGACATTGGCGCAGCTGGATGGACTCGTGCTTGAACCCTGGAGTGCCGGAGATAGGGCCGAAACCCTGAACTCCCCAAGCTTCCCAAATTCCCGAAACTCCTGCAGCCTCAACTTTCCCTATACTTGGAAACCCCTGACTGAGGGCCCTGCAGCTGTTTCAAAGGGTGAAGGTTGAGACAGCGTCACCTCTGCCGCAAACTCGAAACCCCAAAGCCCCGAAAACGTGTGCTTGCTGATGCAAGCGCTTAGGCTGAGGGCTGCAGCCCACACACACAAGGGCTTTGCCGGAGCTTGACATCTACAAGGTCTTAGGGTCAAGGGATTGAAGGGTGTAAGGGTTTGAAGAGCCCAAGTAGGGTTTAGGGTTCAGGGTTTACGGTTTACGGTTTACGGTTTAGGGTAGTTCCAAGCCCCTACGAAACCTTCAGGGACCCTGAACCTTAAAAGCGGTGCATGCCAAGGCTTAATTGGCGTTATTGGGGGGCGATTGACACCCTAAACCCTAGACCCTAAACCCTAAACCCTAAACCCTAAACCTTAAACCCTAAACCCTAAACCCTAAGCCCTAAGCCCTAAACCCTCAAATTCCTTCGAAGGGGGAACGCTAAAACCTTCACCGAGGCGCGGCGTCAACGAGGAGCTGCAGTCGATGGTGAAGCGCACGGCCGCCGCACCCCGGCCGCCCTACCTACGGGCTTTGGGGTTCAGGGTTTAGGGTTTAGGGTTTAGGGTTCAGGATTTTAGGGTTTGGGGTTTGGGGTCTAGTGTTCAGGGTTTAGGGTTTAGGCTTCAGGGTTTAGGGTCTAGGGTTCAGGGCTCAGGGTTCCTCAACTTGGAGGTTCATGGCTACTTACAGACAAGGTGTAGAAGTGAGGGTAGTTCTAGCCCATATTCAGGGGTCCTCATAACACGAAGTGCGCGTGATAAGCGCGTGGCCTGGCCACTGAAAGAAAGTTTGAAAGGACGCGCGCGGCTGATGCTCGTGATACGCGCGGGGTTCATGCTTACGGGGCCGGTTGTCAAGGGCTCTTGGGTTTAGGGCTTTGAGGAGCCCTGGAGCCTTGAAAATCCTAAACACATGGCCAGGCCCCACGCGCATCATGGGCATCCGCCGCGCATCAGCTTGGGTGTGTCCTGCAATGGCCAGGCCCCATGCGCATCATGAGCATCAGCTTGGGTGTGTCCTGCAATGGCCAGGCCCCACGCGCATCATGAGCATCAGCTTGGGTGCGTCCTTCAGGCAATGGCCAGGCCCCACGCGCATCATGAGCATCAGCTTGGGTGTGTCCTTCATGCAATGGCCAGGCCCCACGCGCATCATGAGCATCAGCTTGGGCGTGTCCTGCAATGGCCAGGCCCCACGCGCATCATGAGCATCAGCTTGGGTGCGTCCTTCATGCAATGACCAGGCCCCACGCGCATCATGAGCATCAGCTTGGGTGTGTCCTTCATGCAATGGCCAGGCCCCACGCGCATCATGAGCATCAGCTTGGGCGTGTCCTGCAATGGCCAGGCCCCACGCGCATCATGAGCATCAGCTTGGGTGTGTCCTTCATGCAATGGCCAGGCCCCACGCGCATCATGAGCATCAGCTTGGGTGCGTCCTTCATGCAATGACCAGGCCCTACGCGCATCATGAGCATCAGCTTGGGTGTGTCCTTCATGCAATGGCCAGGCCCCACGCGCATCATGAGCATCAGCTTGGGTGCGTCCTTCATGCAATGGCCAGGCCCTACGCGCATCATGAGCATCAGCTTGGGTGTGTCCTTCATGCAATGGCCAGGCCCCACGCGCATCATGAGCATCAGCTTGGGTGCGTCCTTCATGCAATGACCAGGCCCTACGCGCATCATGAGCATCAGCTTGGGTGTGTCCTTCATGCAATGGCCAGGCCCCACGCGCATCATGAGCATCAGCTTGGGTGCGTCCTTCATGCAATGACCAGGCCCTACGCGCATCATGAGCATCAGCTTGGGTGTGTCCTTCATGCAATGGCCAGGCCCCACGCGCATCATGAGCATCAGCTTGGGTGTGTCCTGCAATGGCCAGGCCCCACGCGCATCATGAGCATCAGCTTGGGTGTGTCCTTCATGCGGCCCCACGCGCATCATGAGCATCAGCTTGGTAAGCTAGAAGCCCTCAGCCTAAACCATGAAGCTGAAGGTTCGGGGGTTCAAGGCGGGGCCAACCGATTTAGGGTGAAGCGTTTAGGGCCCAGAAGCCCCGAAAACCCGAAAACCCCAAAACCCCAATATCCTAAAACCCCCAAACTCCCAGAAACCTAAACCCTGATGACCCCTCGCGTCGTTCCCCTAAACCCGAAACCCTAAACCAGAAAGCCTAAACCCTAAACCCTAAACCCCAAACCCTAAACCCTAAATTCCAAACCCTAAGCCCGAAGCCCTGAACCCTGAACCCTAAGCCCGAAACCCTAAACCCTAAACCCCGAACCCTGAACCCTGAACCACGGAGAAAAGACACGAGAAGCATCAGGCCGAGGCGCGCCTCCGGGACGCCGAGGCGCATGGGGAGGTTTGGGGTTCGGGGTTTAGGGTTTCGGGGTTCGGGTTTAGGGTTTGGGGTCTAGGGTGAGGGTTTCGGGGGTTTAGGGTTGGGGTTTCGGGTTTCGGGTTACGCGGTGCAACCCCTGATTAAGAGCTAAGAGTACGTAAGCCTAAACCCGCAGCCCGAAACCCTAAGCCGTAAATCCCCAACCCCAAACCCTAAACCCTAAGCCCTAAACACCCTAGCGCTGAAAACAGGCTCTCCCTTTCAGCTGCTATTCCTAGATTGGAGAATGGCGTTCGACAAAGTTGATCATGATTCTATGATCATAGCACTGGAGCGCCTTGGAGTACACCGCCAATATGTCGACATTATTAGAGATCTTTACACCAACCAGACATTCTATACGCGAGGACCCTTCGGGGACACCGCCAAGGCTACACCGCACACCGGTATTCGGCAAGGATGCCCCCTAAGCCCGTATTTATTTATCATGGTTATGACAGTGCTTTTCTCTGATGTAGACCGCAGGCTCCGTATACATGGCACCCCCACTAACTCCTGGTCGGTAGGCAAACCAGTATACGATCTAGAATACGCTGATGACACGCTTCTCATTTCGGTTACAAAGCCACAAATGAACGACATACTTAAAGCAATTGAGGTAGAAGCCACCCTATACGGGATGCTTCTGAACAAAGAAAAAACAGTCTCTCTGGAGTACAACGCCGACGCCCCCCAGGTCCTATACTTTGCCGATGGCTCCCCGGTTCCCATAACCACTGACACTAAATATTTAGGCTCTCAGGTTACATGGGACAAGGCCACTAAGCATGCCATAGAAGCTCGTAAAGCCAAGGCGCACATTTCCTACATCAAACTCCAGCATTTCTGGAGGTCACGCATCAATTCTAGAACTAAAACTAGAATCTTCCATGCCATAGTCTTGCCTACATTACTGTACGGATTGGATACGCTTACTCTGGAAATTAAGCACCTAAAGACCATAGATGCATGGTACCACAAATATCTTCGGAGAGCACTAGAAGTCAAGGACTCATATTATTCTCACATCTCGAATCGAAGGGTATGGACGCTAGCGGGCCGCCCCACGCTGCCATCCCAAATTTTGACCTCTGCCCAGTTAAAGCAATTGGCAAATAGCTTGGCTACACCGCCCAACAATCCGGTGCACCATGTAGTATACTCTCCGGGTTGTAAAGATAGGATCAAATTCACGAAGTCTTCACACAGAGGACATCCCCAAAGATATTGGCTGGAACTCAATACCGAGTATGCATTACCGGTGCTTAAAGAATACATAAGGCTAAACCGCATAAACACGGAGGAGCAAAGGCAAGACTTCTTAGGCCTCAAACACCTCCTTAATAGGGACCCCCTCTTCCTGTCTTTCCTGGAATCTGCGCCGACGCGCTGCCCCCACTTGTTCAAAAGACACGCCAAAGCTCTTGCATGCGCATGGCTGCCATAAAAAAAAAGCCCTAAACACTAAACTTAAACCCTGAGCCCTAAACCCACGAGGGCATTTCACCAGGCTTGGTGACTTGGTGACTGCTCCCATGCCCCGCAGCTTTGGTTCGAGGTTTGGGAGTTCAGAACTTCCGACACCGCCGAGTTTTAGGGTTTAGGGTTTAGGGTTAGGGGTTTTTAGGGTCTAGGGTTTAGGGTTAGGGGTTTGTAGGGTCTTTAGCTTAGCAACCCCTGTAAACCCTAGCAACCTTAAACCCTGTAAACCCTCCTCAACCCTAACCCTACACTTGGTTGCCCAGTGGTACCCTTTTGCCTTTCTTGGGTTCAAGGTTCCCTTGCAAAGTAGCCAACTGCAAGAAGGGTACCCTTAGCAGAATATGGTGACTGGGCTACCTTCATGGCCCGAAGACCCCAGAAGCGTGTAGCGCTCCCGTCGATGGGGCGGAAGAGGTGCCGGGTCCAGTGAAGTTGGGAAGCTTGGGAAGTTTGTTAGGGTTTAGGGTTTGGGGTTTGGGGTTTAGGGTTTAGGGTTTAGGGAAGTTTAGGAAGCGTAGGGTTGTGTTGGTGAGGGTTACAGGCTTCCGGAGGTCCAGGGTTTAGGATTCTAGGCAGTGCTCGGGCTTCGGTATCTAGGTTCTGGAGCTCCTGTTATCGTGTTGACAAGCAGACCCCCACCCTGCCTAGTGCCATTTAAGTAGAGAGTTTTTCGTAGACTGATAGTGCCACTCATTCGGTAGGCCCTTGGGACTTTTTTTTGTCTTGGGTTTGAGAGGATCAAATTTTGGAATGATTTTCAGGGGGCTTTAGGAGCACTCCAAGCCAAGAGCCGTTTTTTCGAATATAATTTTTTGGTTTGGGGCGGTCAAGCTTTCACAAGAAGACGGGGCGCTGGCTGCACAGGCTTCCGCCGCACTGAGGTCGCGGGCAAAAGCTCCGTCCGGGCCTAAGCCCTAAACCCTAAACCCTAAACCCTAAACCCCAAACCCCAAACCCCAAACCCTAAACCCTAAACCCTAAACCCTAAACCCTAAACCCTAAACCCTGAACCTCCAGAGTTCTGACAGTGGCAGAGAATGCTGGGGTTCCCAAATAACCTCAAACAAGTCAATTGTTGAAGGGTGCCACCTCCCAGGCCCAAACCCAGAACCCGAAGGGCTTCCCAAATTTCATTTTTTTTTCTCTCTCTCTCTCTCTCTCTCTCTCACTCCGCTCTCTATCTCACTCTTTCTATCTCACTCACACTCTCTCTCTCCCTCCGTCATGAAGAGGCCATCAAGATGTTGTACTTGTTTCAAGGAGGAAGAGTGAAGTAACTCAACCCTCAACCCTCAACCCTGAATTCCTCACCCCTTCAAGCCCAGTGTTTCCTTCGCCGGCGCTCTGGCTCCCGCAGTGTTTCCTTGATCCCTGTGTGGGTGCTGAGCCGGGAAAAGGACGACTCGACAGGCCCCAGAAACGCCATGACCTTCAACAAGCGCCTCAGGCTGCTTAGAGGGTTTAGGGTTTAGGGTTTAGGGTTTAGGGTTTAGGCCTTAGGGCTTAGGGCTTAGGGCTCTTTCAGGGCTCTGAAAATTCTGCAGAGATTGCAGGGCCTTGGTTGGTTTTTTGGAGCGCAAACCGTCAAACTTCATGCCCTGAACTCCTCGATGGATTCAAGGGTTCGTTCCCGGATCTGCGGGCGCCAGTTTCAAGTGTCGGGTGGGGTGAAGGTTCAAAATTAGTTAGAGGAAATGCTGAACCCTGAACACAAAGAAGGCTTCAAAACCCCTAAGCCCCAAAACCCTAAACCCAGAAAAACACCATAAAAATCTCAAGAACCCCCCCAACGACCGTTTAAAACCCTGAAAGGCCTTAAAAACCCTCAAAACCCTCAGGATTTTTGGGCTTTAGGGTTTTGGGCCTTAGGGTTTTCAGGGCTTAGAGAGCGGGCGCAAAAGCGTTCAGTCTTTGAAACGGCCACATGAGGGTTTGCGTTTGGGGTTCAGTATTTAAAGGGTTCAGGGTTTAGGGTTTAGGGTTTAGGGTTTGGGGTTAAAGATTAGGGTCAGAGTCGCATGACTAAATTTCAAGATTGTCGAGCCTCTGTGCCTCTAGGCCCTAAGTCCTAATCCACAACTCGACAAAAGAAGTACCTCTGTGTACAAGCAAAAGAAGGACCTTGCAGACCCCGCCCCAAATTCCTCAAAATTTGCGCGGGGCCCTTCGGGAGGCCTCCAAAGCATGGGTGTTCAGCCCGAACGCAACACCCCATTCCTAGGATCTGCCTGCTCTTCGCGTCAACTCTGGGCCTTGCCCACGCGCACTGCCTCTACGACCCGCGGCCCTCCATTTAGGGGGGGGGGGGTTGGTAAGGGGTCATTGAGGGTTTCGGATTTAGGATTTTTAGGCTTTCGGATGCAGGGTTTAAGGGTTTAGGGGTTTAGGGGTTTAGGGTTTGAGGGTTTGAGGGTTTAGGTTTTAGGGGTTTAAGCCGAGAATAAATAGAAGGTGTACAGGAGCAAATTCTCTTCGAAGTGTTTGGCCTTGACAACCCTTGTTATCTTCGAAGTTTTTGGCTTTGCCAATCTTTTGGAAACGCCATGTACCTTCTGTTCGCCCTTAATTGAAGAACTACAGAAAGGTAGGCCATGGAATAAACCCCAAAACAAGCTCTCGCTCAAAACCCCGGATGCAAACCCTATACACGTTCTATAAACCCTAAACCCTAAACCCCAAACCCGAAACCTAGATAAACCCGAAACTAACCCGAGGACAACAAGCCCACCCTGGAGAAGTGCGTGCGCAAGTGGGCACCTCATAGTCCGCGAAGTCTGGAGGGGCGGGTCTTTAGGGTTTAAGGTTTAAGGTTTAGGGTTTAGGGTTCAGGGTTTAGGTTTTGGGGTTTAGGGTTTAGGTTTTGGGGTTTAAGGTTTAAGGTTTAGGGTTTAGGGTTTCAGGGTTCAGGGTTCAGGGTTTAGGTTTTGGGGTTTAGGGTCAAGTTCCAGGTTGTGGGTTTGGGGGTGTCAGGGTTTAGGGGTCTAAGAGTAGTCGCATGACCCTCTGAAGGCCCTTTGTACGTTCTTCAAAGGGTTCACAACCGGAATTTGCTTTGGGAACACCTAAGCCAGAACCCCTAACAAACACCCGACGCGAATATCCTAAATCCGAAGTCAGGGGCACGTGCCTACAGAAAAAGCCCTAAACCCGAAGCCCCAAAGTCCAACCAAACATGCTACACCCCAAAACCCTGTTTGCGGGACTTGCTTCTATTCTCCCCTGTAACTGTAATCCCGTGAACAAACCCTCCCTAAACCCTCAACCCTAAACTGCAACCCAAACCTTAAACGGTCCTTGAACAAGCTTAGGTGCCGCCACAGCCCCACAGCTGGCTGTGTCAGCGGGTGCGTTGCTGGAGCGGGGGGGGGGTGGGGGTTCAGAGCCGAACTTGCAAAAACCCGAGCCCGCTCTAACCCGAAAACATTTGAGCCACTTTGGGCACGTCCCTTGCTGCAAAGTCGGCCAGAGTTTCCTTTCAGCGAGCCTTCAGTGACCCTCCAGCTTAGGGTTGGGCGTTGGTTTTCTCCCAAGCCCTGCAATAACCCGAAACCCTAAACCCTAAACCCTCAACCCTAAACCTTAACCCCTAAGCCCTCCAAAAACACGGGTTTGGAGCATGCGGAGTCTCCGGGTCCACTTGGCCCCGTGGAAGGATATCCGTACTTCGTGCGGCCGTCCTGCGCGGCATGCCTGGGGAACGGCGCAGCTCTGGCACCACTTAGGGTTTAGGGTTTAGGGTTGTTTAGGGTTTAGGGTTTAGGGTTTAGGGACGGTACATCCTGAACCCTAACTCGAATGCTTCGTATCCGAAAACGGGGCTTGTATTGCAGCCTCGAAACCGACATCTGCGCGATTGTATCAGGAAGCCGATCTTGCTGGGAAGCATGTTTTGCTGTGGTAATCCTAATGCTCCTAAACCTCATATCCTTCTACTTGGGTTGTAGTTAAGCAACCCTCAACCCTCAACCCTCAACCCTCAACCCTCAACCCTCAACCCTCAACCCTCAACCCTCAACCCTCAACCCTCAACCCTCAACCCTCAACCCTCAACCCTCAACCCTCAACCCTCAACCCTCAACCCTCAACCCTCAACCCTCAACCCTTAAAGCCTAAACCCTCAACCCTCAACCCTCAACCCTTAAAGCCTAAACCCTAAACCCTGAACCCTGAACCCCGAACCCTGAACCCTAAACCCTAACCCCCGAAACCACGCGTGCTTCCCAAAGGTCGTGTGCGCCTTCCGCTCCTGCCGCACCCAGTGCCTGCCTCAGCTTAGGGTTCAGGGTTTAGGGTTGGGGTTTTGGGTTTAGGGTTTAGGGTTTAGGGTTTAGGGTTTAGGGTTTAGGGTTTAGGGTTTAGGGTTTGGGGTATAGGGTTAGGGTTTAGGGTTTAGGGTTTTAGGGTTTAGGGTTTAGGGTTTAGGGTTTGGGGCCCAAAGTCTGTGAAGCCCTAACCCCCTAGAGCCCTAAAGCCGTGAAACCTCGAATCCCCTAAGAAAAATATTGCAGACCCGGCTTCTTTCAGAGCCCCCTCTGCCCCTTTTAGAACATAAAGCTTCTAAACTGTTGTGAACAAACTCCTTGGCTTTGAGGAGGGGAGGGGGGTGGGGTTCAGGGTTTCAGGGTTGTCTAGGCTTTTCGGGGTTTTGAGAGGACCAGCTGCATTCCCCCCCCCCCCTGTGAGCGTGACTGCAGGGCCTTGTGTATCTTCGATCTCCAAAATCAATCGTGTTCCTTACTGAGCTCTTGCTGTAGAAAACGTCAGAAGGTTGAGTTTTTTTGGGGTCTTTAGAGTTCCAAAGATCAATCACCATACGCCCCTGACACCCTGAGACCCCACACAAAAAATACCCTAAACCCTAAGCCTTCAAGGCGAGGATAAACATAAGTTACCCTAACACCCTAAACCCTAAAACCCTAAACTCTAATCGCTAAACCCTAAACCCTAAGGTCGCCAAAAGGCCCCAGAAGACCCGAAAAGGCTGCACAAGCGACGCCGGACACCCGCCCACAGCTTTCGCCCCTAAAACTTTCGCCCAAAACTGTCCTGGACACGAGCCCATCACGAACCCTATAGAGTTTCGATCCGAGGCACCAGAAACAGCTTTACAAAGGGCTTCAGAAGGTACCGGAACCTAAAACCCTAAACCCTAAACCCCAAAGCCTAAACCCTAATCCGTCACAACAGGCCACGGCAAGAGCGCGAAGCCATGACCGAACTCCCCCCCAACAAATCTCCGCATCTAAACTCGAGACCGTTTCACTCCGCTGGCTTTAGGGTTTAGGGTTTATAATAGGGTTTAGGGTTTAGGGTTTAGGGTATTTATAGATATTTTTAGGGTTTATAGGGTTTAAGGGGTGCAAGGGCTTCCAACTGGCCTCACAGAAGGCCACAGACTTGTCGCAAAAGCAGGCTCTCGGCCAGCCATCCCCAAAAATCCAGACCCAAGCCCTATACATTTTCTACAAGCCCTCCCCCCTCCCCGCCAACAACCAAGGTGCGCGAGCAGCATCAATGCTCCGGGTTGCACCACCTGCATCACCTCCAGTTGCGGAACGTGCTCCGGAGCGTACAAGGCTCGAAGCCCCCCTGCAGGGTCAGAATCGAGAGTGCAGAGAGGGGCTTCTGAGGTGTTTTTAGGGGGGTCCCGAGGTCTGCGCAGGTTTTGAGAGAGCCTCGAGAGCGCCCTCGAGAACCCTAAGCCCTCAACCCTAAACCCTAAACCCTAAACCCTAAACCCTAAACCCTGAAGAAAGACTCCGTAGCCTCGTCGACCTCAGGCCGGCAACTTTACGGAGATGGCGGAGCTGGCGGCCTTGTCCATGGACTTACAGCCCCAGGCCGCCCAGGGTTGGTCTAGGGAAATGCCGCGAAAAGCTTCCGTACGTAGGGTTATAAGGACTGCATTGATAGCTATAGCTGGTTATGGCCTTCTTTGGGCATTTATAACCCCACTGCTAAGCACCGCTAAGCCCCAAACCCTCAGCAAACACTTACAAGTACCCCGTGAACCTTCAAGTAGGGCTGCCGGTTCATATATGCAAGCAACCCTAAACCTAGACCCTAAACCCTAAACCCTAAACCCTAAACCCTAAACCCTAAACCCTAAACCCTAAACCCTAAACCCTAAACCCTAAACCCTAAACCCTAAACCCTAAACCCTAAACCCTAAACCCTAAACCCAAACCCCTAAACCCAAAACCCTAAACCCTAAACCCTAAACCCTAAACCCTAAACCCTAAACCCTAAACCCTAAACCCTAAGCCCTAAGCCCTAAACCCTAAACCCTAAACCCTAACCTGATACCCCCCCTGCTGATGCAGCAAAGTGCAGCAAAGCAATGCCGTGTTCGGAAGGCTCAAGAGCAGCCTGAGGAGGTACAGCACAAGGCCGGGGCGCAGTGCCCACAGAGACCCTGATAGGGTTTAGGGATTAGGGTTTAGGGTACCTTTGTAAACCCCCGAGCCCTATGAAGATTCAAGGGTTTTTCTGTGAGAACAGGGAGGGGGGGGTGCCGGGGTGTTGGGCTCTCTGAGCACTTGGGCCCAGCATTCAGGTCCTGACGGGGCTTAGCCTTCTTGGCAGGCTTTAGCGTGTGTGTAGTTTATGGATCTGCCCTAAACCCTAAACCCTAAACCCTAAACCCTAAACCCTAAACCCTAAACCCTAAACCCTAAACCCTAAACCCTAAACCCTAAACCCTAAACCCTAAACCCATAAACCCTAAACCCTAAACCCTAAACCCTAAACCCTAAACCCTAAACCCTAAACCCTAAACCCTAAACCCTAAACCCTAAACCCTAAACCCTAAACCCTAAACCCTAAACCCTAAACCCTAAACCCTAAACCCTAAACCCTAAGCCTGCACCTTTCGCCCTCAGGCTGAGACGGAGACCGAGACGGCAACCGAGACGGAGACCGAGACGGAGGCCCTTTAGGGTTTAGGGATTTAGGGGTTTAGGGTTTAGGGTTTAGGGGTTTAGGGGTTTAGGGATTGAGGGTTTAGGGTTTGGGGGTTTAGGGGTTTAGGGGTTAGGGGTTTAGGGGTTTAGGGGTTTAGGGGTTTAGGGGTTTAGGGGTTTAGGGGTTTAGGGGTTTAGGGGTTTAGGGGTTTAGGGTTCAGGTTCATGAGCACATATAAGTGGGGTTTAGGGTTGACAAAGGCTTTAGGGTCAGGGTCGAGCGTGTTTCGGGCGCGGGTTCCCCAAGCACAACTGCACGTGCTGCCCAATTACAACCATATTGAGGACACATATAAATATATATATATATATAGATAAACTCGGGTCGCAGCGACAGGTATGCTTAGGCACCGCTCCTCCAAGCGTGGCCCTCTGAAGCGCAAGTCAAAAGCAAATGGTTCCTGGAAGTCTCCTAGGGTTTAGGGTTTAGGGGTTTAGGGTTGAGGGTTTGCGAGTCTTGCAAGCAACTTCCGGCAACCTGCATGTCCAGGTGGCACCGGCGTCATCCAAGTCCAAAGGCTGCTGGGAGGACCGTGCAGAGTACTAACCCCTAAACCCTAAACCTAAACCCCAAACCCTAAACCCGAAACCCTAAACCCTAAACCCTCAACCCTCAACCCTAACCCTAAGCCCTAGACCCCAAACCCTTAAGGGTGTGAGGTTAAGCGCTTGAGTTCTGCAGGAAGGCAGGAGATGTCAGGAGTCCAAACCTCACCGGCAACCCTAACCCCCCCTCTCCACGCATCAAAACCCCAACGCTTTAGGGTTTAGGGTTTATAGGGTTTAGGGTTTAGGCAGACCTAAATACCCCCAAAACCCAAGACCCTAATCCCCCAAACCCCAAAACCCTAAACCCCCCAAAAAGCCCCCGAAACCTCAAACTCCAAGCCCGCATCCCCAAAGCTGCCAAAATCACAATGCAGAGGACCAGGCATCCTTGAAGTACTGCGGCACCAAGCACCTCAGCAGATCTCCCTGTGGGCTTTCGGGTTTGGGGTCTTAGGGTTCTCGGATTTGGGGTTTGAGGGTTTTAGGGCTTTAGGGCTTTAGGGTTTTTAGGGTTGTCGGGTGCTAGGGTTTGGGGTTTAGGGGCTTTGGGGTTCAAGAGGCTAGGATTGAACAGCAGATCGGCGAGCCCTGATTTCCCTTCCAGAGACCTGAAATAAGCCCCGTCCCTCCGAATATAAAAACCCAAACCCCAGGCCCTGGACGCTACACTTGTGAACCCCAAACCCAATACTCCCTCAGGTGCTTTGGCGCGCCGAACAAGCGGACTTGCGCCACCAATTGCCTGATGCTGGCCGCAAGATTTCCCAAGAGCTCCAAGAATGTAGAGCCTAAACCCTCGGTCGGTTTAGGGTGTAGGGGGTTAGGATTGCCCATATCTCATCCCCTTGGTACCAGGCCACTCTATCTTAGGCACCGCGCCTGCAGTCTCTGGATGCCTTTCTACCTTCCTGCTGGGAGGTTCATGGGTATGTATGAGTACTTACGGCCCACATATATGTTCAGGGCCTGGGGACATGGTCACGTCGCTTTAGATCGCCGCGGTTGTTTTTTGGGTCGAAGCTTTGCGTTTCGCATGGAGGCCGTTGCGATTTCAAAAGCCGGCAGCGTTTTGGAGAACCCCCGAAACGACTTTGTACTTTCAGACAGGAGCCCAGCAGTATGCAAGTCACAAAAAGCTGAAGAAGCACTCCAAGGCGTGAAGATAAAGCAGACATGCACTCAAGCGCATAGCGCCCCAAACAGGTGAAGACCTACGAAGACGGAGTAAGGTTGAGGAGCAAGGGTCGTGGGTTTCGGCCTAGCGAAAGGGTTTTGGACTGGCT
Organism: Symbiodinium natans; assembly: GCA_905221605.1. NCBI lineage: Eukaryota > Dinophyceae > Suessiales > Symbiodiniaceae > Symbiodinium > Symbiodinium natans. The sequence continues at coordinate 534,723 of CAJNDS010002107.1, forward strand.
CTTTGGCCACTCGCATGCACTGGTAAACCCTAAACCCAAAACCCTAAACCCCAAACCCTAAACCCGAAACCCGAAACCCTAAACCCTAAACCCTAAACCCTAAACCCTAAACCCTAAACCCTAACCCTAAACCCTAAGCCCTAAACCGTGCGGGCAGAGAGGCCCTGACTACTTGCATGCACTGGGTACTCATCGCTCGGCCATGAAACCATGGATAACAAGCAAACATGAAACCATTGAAAACAAGCAGAAGAGCCAGCATGATCTGAAAACACTGAAAAAACGGCACCAGAGCAAGGGCAACACTCAGGCAAAACGGAGCGACGTCAGCAACCTCATGTACCTTTAGGTTGTAAGTACTCTGGGGGCCTTTGAGCCTGAACCACCATCCTGAACCTCAAGTGGGCTCCCGTATCCAAGGAGGAACGAGAGGGGCATGAGCCAGCATTGCGCAGCATGCTTCGGAGACAAGGCACAAGGGACCCCAAAGCCCTTCAAACCCCAAACCCAACGCCATCACCTAACTGAAGGCACCCGATGTCTTTTCCCTGAGAGCAGAATCGGGTGGTGCCTTTTTTAGTGGTGTATTCCTTCTAGTTTTGGTTCCAGCAAGAGCCCCAAGTCCTAACCCCCCTGTCCTTAAAGCCCTAGAGCCCTGAACCCCTCAACTCCTCAATCCCTGAACCAGAGGCTTTTCTAGGGGCAAAACCTGTTAAAATACAGAGGCAATAGAGTTTTTCCTGGGGAAAACAAAGGACGTAGAGGTTCTCCTGGTAAAAGACATAGAGGGCTTGGCCCTTATGGGGGACTTGAGGGGTTTAGGGTTCGAGGGCTTTAAGGGTTTAGGGCATTTGGAGCTTCAGGGCTTTGGGGTTTGCGTGCGTCTGTTGCGATGCTGCATCAGCTGTTGCAGCATGCCATCCAAGAGTCGGTGGCTATTGGGGAGGGAAGAGGCTGCTTTGTCTAGCAATCTGCACTTTTTCCCAGAGACGGGGGAGGATGCCTGCTGTGTCGGTGTGTTTGTGTGTTTGAGGGCAAGAAAGGGTGTGTCACGGTGACAACGAGCAGTCTGGTTCGTAGAATTGCCGCCTGGCGCAGACGTTTCACTTCGGGCGGCCCTGTCTCGTCATATTGATGCTTAAATCGGGTGGAAGTGTTCGCGAACTGTGTTTTTGGGAATTGTTTTGGGGAGGTTACTCAACCCCAAACCCTAAACCCTAAACCCCAAACCCTAAACCCTAAACCCTAAACCCTAAACCCTAAACCCTAAACCCTAAACCCTAAACCCTAAACCCTAAACCCCGAACCCTCAACCAGGTTGCCTGCACCATCAAGAAGTGCCTCGCCGAGTGCATGGCCGATGGCAACAGCAACCGCTGCAAGACCTGCGTGCGTGGCAAGAGCCTGGGCTGCAGGTTTGGGGTTTAGGGTTTAGGGTTTGGGGTTTAGGGTTTAGGGTTTGGGGTTTAGGGTTTAGGGTTTAGGGTTTGGGGTTTAGGGTTTAGGGTTTAGGGTTTAGGGTTTGGGGTTTAGGGTTTAGGGTTTAGGGCTGAGGGGCTAGGGTTGTTGACCTTGTCTGTGGCTCTGTTTTGGGAGGGGTTGGGCCCTGTTGGGCCTCCTCCCATGGCCTCGCGACGACTCCGCAGCCTTGGAAAAAATTTCCTCCGGTGGTGGTGGTGTTGTGGGCGTATGAAGGTCGATTCCCAGGTGTCAAGGGTTTAGGCTTCAGGCTTTAGGCTTGCCGACCCTCAGCCCCAAACCCTAGACCCTAAACCCTAAACCCTGAACCCTGAACCCTAAACCCTAAACCCTAAACCCTAAACCCTAAACCCTGAACCCTGAACCCTAAACCCTAAACCCTGAACCCTGAACCCTGAACCCTAAACCCTAAACCCTAAAAACCCAAGCCCTGCCGAGGTGCGGCCGGTGCGACTCCGCGAAGTCCTCCTCCGATGCGGAAGAGGACACGGGGCCGGGGCTTACTGTTGGTTTAGGGTTTGGGGTTTAGGGTTTGGGGTTTGGGGTTTAGGGTTTAGGGAATGGACGAGGCCGCACTGAATTTGGGGCCTCGGGTTGCACGGTCCTTTGGAGCGGCCACGCATCACGCAGGACGCCTTTTTGTCGGCAGTGATTGCGACTGCCCTCCCAGCGGGGGCCGAGCAAGCTGCCATCTACCCATAAGCCGTGATGGCAATGGCACCTTTCTTTTGCCTGCATGTAGTGACGTATAGACTTCGCCGTAGTGAAGAGATTGTGCATTTTGTGATTTCGCGATTCCATGCGGAGGCATCTGGACAACTCATCAGTGTCATCCGCCACAGCTTGACATGTGCGCCCTTCTTTTAACAGAAAGTTGCGGCGCAGATAGAGCGCTAATTCACCTGATGACGATTCTCTGTAGGCGAAAAGCTTTGACTGCGTGGGCGGATCACATGAGGTGCTGTGTCCTAAGCTCAACACACTACACGCCCTAAACCCTCAACCCTAAACCCCAAACCCCAAACCCTAAACCCCAAACCCCAAATTTTAAACCCGAAACCCCAAACAAACCCAAAGCCCTGAAGCCTAAACCCTAAACCCTAAACCCTAAACCCTAAACCCTAAACCTAAACCCTAAACCCTAAACCCTAAACCCTAACCCCTAAACCCTAAACCCTAAACCCTAAACCAGGGATTGCAAGCATGACGCCTGAAGAGTCATCCCAAGGTCGGCGCAACCAAGACCCGGCTCCAGTTGTCAAGGTGCGCATCAAATTGGGCCCATCGGGATTTGGGGTTTGGGGTTCAGGGTTTGGGGTTTTGGGTTTTCGGGGTTTAGGGTTTGTGTGTTTAAGGTTTTAGGGGGTTTGGGGTTTGGGGGGAGGTCGGGTGTTCCCCATCAATCCTCTTCTCTGCGGAGGTATCGGGGTAGCAGGGGTGTCAGAGACTGGAAGACGCGAACAGCCAGTGCTTGAGGTGTTTGGGGTTTAGGGATAGCTGTACCCCTAAACCTTAAACCCTAAACCCTAACCCCTAAGCCCTAAGCCCCAAACCCTGAACCCAAAGCCCCAACACTCCAGGGCTCATGCTTCGTGATTGAGGACTTCAGGGAAGATGGCCCTAAACCCTAAACCCCAAACCCCAAACCCCAAACCCCAAACCCTAAACCCCAAACCCTAAACCCTAAACCCTAAACCCTAAACCCTAAACCCAAAACCCTAAACCTTAAAAAAAAAACCCTAAACCCTAAACCCTAAACCCTAAACCCTAAACCCTAAACCCTAAACCCTAAACCCTAAACCCTAAACCCTAAACCCTAAACCCTAAACCCTAAACCCTAAACCCTAAACCCTAAACCCTAAACCCTAAACCCTAAACCCTAAACCCTAAACCCTAAACCCTAAACCCTACCTTTTGAAGCTCAGGCCATTGCGCCGGCTTCCCGAAGAGCTGCTGAAGCTTCGGCTGCCCCCCCCAAAGCCTTATGGCTCCCTGTTTCGGCGCTTGCCTCCTATCTACAATGCCACAGCTTTTCCTTCATTTTAGGGTTTAGGGTTTAGGGTTTAGGGTGTAGGGTTTAGGGTTTAGGGTTTAGGGTTTGGGGTTTGGGGTTTAGGGTTACAATCGCAATACTTAGATCCGCTCGAGTTTCCATTGAAGAGGGCAGGAGCCTGAATGCGCCGCAGCCTTCGTAGTCCCGTCCTCCTCTGTTGCACGAGACGCGTTGCGCAGCTGAAAAGGACACACTTGGGGCTCAGGGTGTGGCAAGAATGGCTGCCCTTTGACCTACACTACACCCTAAGGCCCACTGCAGATTTGGGGGGGGGGGGGGGGCCTTTGGTGTTCCCGAAAAGGTGGGATGTCGGGGGTTAGGGTTTAGGGTTTACGGTGTAGGTGTCGGCAAACCCTGCCTCGTTTGGGACGGCACCAAACTAAGGGCAAGTGCGTTTGTGCCCAAAGCTACACGGAATCTGTTTTCCAGCTGCCGTGGCCTGAACCACACCTCAAGCCCCAAACCCCCAAACCCCAAGCCCCAAACGCCTAAATCCCAAATCCCCAAACCCCCAAACCCCCAAACCCTAAACCCTAAAGCCTCAAGCCTAAACAAAGACGAGCCGCTCCGAAGACGCCAGGCAGGGAACGCCCCCATTTTTTTCTTCGGGTTTGGGGCTCAGGGTTTAGGGTTTTGGTCTAGGGTCTGGCGTCTACGGTCTGGGTAAGGGGTTATTCCCCTTCATATAAAAAATTGCATTGAACGTTGCATGTCTTGTGAGGGATAAGTCCTAAACCCGAAACCCTGAACCTTTGCTCCTGGCAGGCTTCGCTGCCACCACCAGGCAGCCATCCCCCAGGGCGTCGGGTCGGGTTCAGGCCTTGGATGGAATTCCTTGAATTTAGGGTTTAGGGTTTAGGGTTTAGGGTTTAGGGTTCAGGGTTTAGGGTTTAGGGTCATGGTCTCTTTTGGGGGTCTTCGGGCGTGGGATGGCCAAGCCCCAGACACCCTCAAGCGCCCTACCTAAAACCCCAAAGCCCGCAACACGACTTGCGACCCTAAGCCCTAAACCCTAAACCCTAAACCCTAAACCCCAAACCTTAAACCCTAAACCCTAAACCCTAGTTTGCTTCCTTTTCTTGTGACTCTAGGGCTTTTTTGAAATCCACTGATAAAGGTTTTGATGGCTTCAGGGTTTAGGGCGCGGGGGAGATACAGGGTACCGAATTCCCCTCCTAAGAGCTACTTTAGGGTTTATTTAGGGTTTAGGGTTTCGGACTTCAGTGGACATCGATCTGCAGGACAACACGCAAGGAACTTCGGCTGCTTTAAACCCTAAACCCTAAACCCTAAACCCTAAACCCTAAACCCTAAACCCTAAACCCTAACCCCTAAACCCTAAGCCCTAAACCCTAAACGCTGGGTTCAAAATTTTGCGAGTTCCAAGCTGCCCTTGACACAAGAAGAAGTTCCCTGCCGCAGCCGGTCACGCTTCTCAGCTGCGGCTCTGAAGCCGCTGTGAAGTAGCCGTCAGATCCGCATGTGATGGTTTAGGGCTTAGGGTTTCGTGTTTAGGGTTTAGGGCTTAGGGCTTAGGGCCAGTTGGGGGGCCTTGCTGTGTGAGTGATTCCAGGATCCTAAGCCCTAAAGCCGATCCTAAGCCCCCAAAAGCCTAGTAGCCTAAAGCCCTTCACCTCCCATGCTTCAACCCCCCAACCCCTAAAACCCACAACCTTTTAGACCCTAAACCCTGAGTTGCCCCCAGCAAGCCCTGACACTCACACGCACGAGTCTCTAGCCAAGCCTTCGCGCAAGATGCGCGGCCTAAGTGTGCCAAGCCTCGATGTGCATCTCATGGGAGATGCCATTGTGCAGAGACCGCCGCGAGCTGAGCGAATGGGGAGCTCAGAAAGGGGGGTCCGAGTTGCAGCCATGTTCAACAATCCTGCTCATCATGTGGGGCAGCTTTCTAAATTACATTTAATATATATATATATATATATATCAATATATCAATGTAATATAAATCTCAATCAATAAGTAAATAGACACATAAATACATAAATAAAAAAAAGGAATATATATATATGTATATATACATATATGTACATTGTGTGTTTGTTTGTGAGTGATTTTTTTTTTTTTTTTTTTGTGTGTGTGTGTGTGTGTGTTTGTCTGCGTGTTTGTGTGTCTGGGGTTTCGGGCCGTTGGTGTTGTCCTCTGTTGTCTTTGTGTTTGGGGGTCTGTGGATTTATGTTTTGCTGGGGGTGAGTTCCTTGAGACGAGGGGGCGGGCGGGTTTGGGGGTTTAGGGTTCGTAGTTTTAGGTTTGTGGTGTAGAGGTTGAGCGTTGAGGGTTTAGGGTTTAGCCTTTCGGGTTGACCGTTTAGGGGTCGAGGTGATGGCGGCCAGCGACAGCGAGAGGCCTTGGAGGGGGGGTGGGGGGGCGCAAGGTTTCCTGGAGTCCCGTGTGTCAAGAGGTAAGGTTTATTTTTTATTTTTATTTTAACAGGGACCTTTGGGACAACGGTCCCCCTTAAACCAAAAGCCCTAAACCCTAAGCCCTACACCCTGAGAAGGGGAATCCTTACTAACTTGGGAACGTCTTGCTTTGGGCAGCACAAGTACTTGTATCTTGAACAACTGCCATAGCCTTGTTTCGGGGGCGTGGGGGGTTCGTGCAGGTATTGCCATTGTGCTGAAACCACACCACCGAACAACACCCTGGACGCTAAACCCCAAACCCCAGACCCTAGCCCCAAATCCGCAAGCCCCAGTCCCCGGACCATAGCCCATCCCTACTCGGAGGTTTACGGGTACGGAAAACACAAGTAGAACAATTTGGTCCGGAGTACGCCCGAAACCCCAAACCCTAAACCTTAAACCCTAAACCCCTGAACCCCTGAACCCTAAACCCTAAACCCTCCAAGTATGCTCCCCCCAAACCCACATTTTCCTGGAGCGCGCTGCAGGGGCAGCACGGCGCCACGGCGCGTTTGGGGCCCTGGAATGGGATCTTGCCCTGGGAACAAGAGCTCGGGGTTTTGGGATTTGGGCTGTGGCATGTTTAGGGTTTTAGGATGGTTTAGGGTCCAGGGTTTAGGGTTTGGGGCTTAGGGAGGCGTCGCGCATCTCGGTGTGACATCTTGAGGCATCCTCCAGCAGTGCTGTTGCGGAGGAGCCGGCGAACAACGAGGCAGGCGGCCCTAAGCCTTGCTTGGAGCCCCCTGTTTGGTAGCTTGGTAGCCCAGTACCCTTTTTGTTTTGTTATGGGTTCCCTTATAAAGTATCCAACTCAAAAAAGGGTGCCCGTATCAGAATATGGTTGCCTGGGCTGCCAAGGTCGGGTTATACGCAGGGTAACGATAAACCTCCGAGTGGACCCTAATATCCAATGTTCGGGGGCAAGTGCAGCGTATCGACTTCCGTAGTGTTGGGGCCTGTGAATCCTAAGCCCCCGCGACGCATGCAAGAGATTTGGGATTTAAACTTGGGTGCCTTGTGCAGGCACTGCGGTACTGCCTTCACCTCAGCATGAGGGTCTGCTCCTGGGTTAGTGCTGGCAGTTGGTTCCGGCTTGGTCTCTGTGTCTGGAGTTTTTGGGATTCAGGGCTTTGTGAGCTGGATGCGCTCGAGTCGCTGCCTGGAAGCCACAAGAGACAGATGAGAACATTGACAATAACAGCATTGATGACAATGAACGAGTACTGGAGTCTCAAGAAACCCTCAACAACCCTCAACCCTCAACCCTCAACCCTCAACCCTCAACCCTCAACCCTCAACCCTAAACCCTAAACCCTAAACCCTAAACCCTAAAAGCCATGAACTCCCCCAGGCAACTTGGAAGACTTCCTCGATCATCTGGGGGTTGACCAAGCAAGCGCAGGCGAACCCCAGCTCGACCCCTTGCCGTGGAGCGGTTCAGGATCTACAGTTGAGTTTAGGGTTTAGGGTTTAGGGTTTAGGGTTGAGGGTTTAGGGTTGAGGGTTTAGGGTTTAGGGTGCAGGGTTAGAGGGGAAGGCCGAAAAGTTGCTGTAAACCCTACACCCTAAACCCTAAACCCTAAACCCCAAACCCCAAACCCCAAACCCTAAACCCTAAAGCTTCTAAACCCGACACGCTAAACCCTAACCCTAAACCTAAACTCCAAACCCTAAGCTTCCCTCAGCCCATGGAACCCCGAAAACCCAACCTGGCTAAGCCCTAGAACCCCAAACCCTAAAGCAAAAGCACGCTTTAGGGTTTAGATCTTTTGGGGTTTAGGAGGTGTAGGGCTTCGGGGTTTAAGGCTCCGGCCGGGGGTTTAGGGGGGGTTTAGGGGTGCAAGTTAGCAGGCAGCCTGATCATGGCGGCAGCGCAGCACATGCCCGGGCCCCTGAATCTTAAGTTGCCGGCCCTAAACCCTAAACCTAAACCCTAAACCCTAAACCCTAAACCGAGGTTGGGAGTTGGGTTTGCATCAGAGGCCCTCAGCCCTGAAATCTGAACTCAGGCGTTCGGTTTCTTTTGGATCACAGGGCTTATGGTGCGGGATGGAGACATGGGCCTCGACACCTTCACCTGCATGCTTGGGTGTCCCCGAGGTTTCTGGGTGTCAGCATGTTGGGAAGGGCGAGGGGCTGGCGATGTTGGGCAAGTTGTTTCTTGGTGGGGGGACAGGCAGTGAAACATGTCTTTCATTTCGCACGCTTCACACACACAGGTATCCAGAACCGGAAACCCTGAACCCTAAACCCTACACCGTAGAGCCCAAGTGCTAAACCCCAAAGGAAAACCCCAATAATCTCAGAGGGACTACTTGGAGCCTGAAGCCCAGCAACCGAACACTGAACGCTCCATGCGCCCTGAACACCTCAAGCGCCCAAACCTTGCACCCTCGAACCTACAACCCTAAAATGCTAAATTTTAACGCCCTAAAACCCTACAGTAAAACCCTAAAACCCTAGAGCCCTAGACCCCTAGAGCCCTAGAGAGAGCCCTAGAGCCCTAGAGCAGCCCTAGAGCCCTAGAGCCCTAGAGCCCTAGAGCCCTAGAGCCCTAAAGCCCTAGAGCCCTCAAGCCCTAGAGCCCGAAAGCCCTAAAGCCCGGAGCACCTCAAAAACTCGAAACCCCATTCGTGGCCACAGGTTTGCATCGCCGCTGCCTCCGCAGTGGTCGGAGCAGGTGGACGAGGGCAGCGGCCGCGCAGGGAACCTGGACACATCCCTCATGGAACCCCAAACCGCAGGCCCCAAACCGTAATCCCCAAAAACACCAAGCCCTGGGCGTTGGGCGTAGAGAGGGCAATGATCTGCTGAACTCTATTTCCTGTCACCTCTCAAAACCCGGGTTGGGGTTTTCTGTGTGCTGAAATGCAAAGTGGGGTTGCAAATTGTAGAGCTGACCGCATGGGCAGGATCGTTAAAAGGCGTGCAGCCCCCTGAAAGCCTAGAATCCTAAAGTCTAAACCCTAGACCCTAGGCCCCAAACCCTAAACCCCAAGCCCCAAACCCTGGGATTCAGGTCCACAAGCCCTGCTTTGTCAGCTTTCCAGTCCTCCTACACTCGGCTCCCTTTGCCCCCGAAATCTACTTCTTCAACAGGCCTAGAGCCCTAAACCCTAAACCCCAAACCCTAAACCCTAAACCCCAAACCCCAAAACCCTAAACCCCAAACCCTAAACCCTAAACCCCAAACCCTAAACCCCAAACCCCTAAACCCTAAACCCTAAACCCCAAACCCCAAACCCCAAACCCCAAAGGTCTACTTCTTCAACAGGGCCACGGGGGAGTCGCTCTGGGTGCACCCGCAGAAGGCCCTCTTTGAGGCCTGCGGTTTAGGGTTTAGGGTTTAGGGTTTAGGGTTTAGGGTTTAGGGTTTAGGGTTTAGGGTTCAGGTGCAAGTTGGAGCACACTTCGGACACTTCGGGCTCTCAAGCTTCGAGGTCTTGGTCCTTTTATATTCCATGTTATTTTATTTCATTTTGTTGTGTTTTTATTTTGTTTTGTTTTTATCGTATTTTATGTGATATTATGTATTTATTTGTTGTTTTTAAAGTCTTTTTCTTTTGGAGGGGTTCAGGGTCCAGCTTTCGGCTGTCGGGTTTCAGGGCTTGGGAGGAGTGGGAAACTACTCGGGACGTGGTGTTCATGCCTTTTGCGCGGCTAGCACAGTAAACCCTAAACCCTAAACCCTAAACCCTAAACCCTAAACCCTAAACCCTAAACCCTAAACCCTAAACCCTAAACCCTAAACCCTAAACCCTAAACCCTAAACCCTAAACCCTAAACCCTAAACCCTAAACCCTAAACCCTAAACCTCTGCGGCACCGGCTCCGTAGCCAGGAGATCCTTACCGAAGTCCGCTGCTGGGAGCCGGACGCCTCGTTGGAGGCAGCGGGAACTCAGCGCCAAGCTGTCTCTAACTTGGGGGATGTTCCCCCCTTTATCTAACAGTCCTTAATAGGGACTCCAGTACCCCCTATTAGAATCCCCATTAAGGGGTAGCATCCCAAGCTGTAACCAGTAAACCCTGAGAGCACACGCGCCCCAGAAGGGCTTAGGATCAAGAAGGGTTCAGGTCTTCCTCACATGGATGCGCTTCGTGGGGGTCTCGCTTGCTTCATCAGAGGTTCAGGGCTTGGGGGGGAAAATCCTATGCCCTAAGTTTTTCTAGGTTGCGTGGGCTTAGGGTTTAGGGTTTGGCTCTAGGATGAAACCCTAAACCCTAAACCCTAAACCCTAAACCCTAAACCCTAAACCCTAAACCCTAAACCCTAAACCCTAAACCCCAAACCCTAAACCCCAAACCCCAAACCCCAAACCCCAAGCAAAGGTAGAGAGCCCCCAAAAGCAGGAGTCTTAGCCCAAGGGCCACCGGGTAAACCCTAAACCCTAAACCCTAAGCCCTAAAAATTCTGAGTGAGGCACCCGAAGGCGAGCCCAGGCCCTAGGCCCTTCTGCAAAGCTCCCAACACCCCGGAGCTCTGTGGAGTTCTTGCATTTTAGGTTTAAGGTTCAGGGTTCAGGGTTTAGGGTTTAGGGTTTAAGGTTTAGGGTTTAGGGTTCAAGGTTAAACCCTCGAAACCCTAAACCCTAAATCCAAAATCTCCTCAACCCTCAACCCGAAACCCTAAACCTCCTCCGCGACCACGCCGGCGGCAAGTCCTTGCGGGCCCGCGCCGAGCGCCATCTCCGGCAAGCGCAGCAGTCGGCCCTGGAGGCGATCCTGGGAACTAAGCCCTAAACCCTAAACCCTAAACCCTAAACCCTAAACCCTAAACCCTAAACCCTAAACCCTAAACCCTAAACCCTAAACCCTAAACCCTAAACCCTAAACCTTAAACCCTAAACCCTAAACCCTAAACCCCAAAAGCCCCAAAGTGCTTTTTTGGATTTTGGGGGGTTCTTGGGTTCAGGAAAATAGAGTCCTTACATACCCAGGCCAAAAACAGACCCTTGAGTCCTCTTACAGCCTCGGTTCCGAAAATAAGGATACCCTACCTTGTTGGGGTCCTTATTAAAAGAGAATCCTGCTGTTTGGAGATCTATTAGGGGTCCCTTATGTTCGTATGCCCCAATGGCTGAGTAAGTTTTATGTGCATATACACAAAAAACCACCAGTTCATTTTAAATACTAGAAGTAAATCAAACATGTATATATATATATACATATATATCTATTTGTATATCTATCTATCTATCTATCTATCTTTATATATATATATATATATATATGGAGTCCCTTCTAGGGCCTGGGAGCTTGAATGCATGGGATAAGTGGGCTTCAGGGTTTGGGGTGGTGGAGGTCTGAGCTTGAAGCAGGGGCCCTTAGTATGGTCTCTTACCCTTGTCTATAGGGATCCGAAGTATGGGCCCTGAATTTATACAGTGTATAACATAGGGTCCCCAAGTTAAGGGCCCATACTTCGGCCCTTAGACGAGGGCTCCGGAGGGCCCTCGTGGGTTTAGGGTTTAGGGTTTAGGGTTTAGGGTTTAGGGAGCCGCTTGGCCAGAGGTCCTGTCGCAGTGGAGCGCCTTCGATGCCCCTCAGGCACATCCTGTTCGCAGGGTCTAGGGTTTTCGGGTTTCAGGGTTTAGGGTTTAAGGTTTTCGGGTCGAGGGTTGAAAGTTTAGGTGTCGATGAGGGTTTTGGGTTTAGGTTTGAGGCTTTGTCCCCTTCTTGCCCTACCTCAAGCAGCAGGTCCTGTGCCTGAAGCGACCCTGACCACCTGACATTCGGTCACAGACTCACAGCATTTTTGAGCTTGATTTGAGTATTGGGGGGGAGCAGTTTCCGGCATGATGATCGAAAGGCTAAGCCCTATACCCTGAACCCCCAAACCCTAAATCCTAAATTCTGTACCACCGCCCTAGGCCCCTTTAGCGTCCTAAGCCCTAAATGCCTAAACTCCTGACCCCCCAAAGCCCAAATCCCCAAACCCTAAACCCCTGATCCCCCTAAATCCCTCCCCCCTAAACCGTACACCCTATAAACCCTGAGACCCTAAAGCCACCCAAAGAAGCTCTCGACCCTGCAAACCCGGCTGTTGCGTAGCTGCAGCGGCTTTTGGCCTACAGGAGAAGACTCACAACATCCGTCTTGTTCAAGCATCGTCCTAGGATGAGTGCTGTTCAGAGTCCGGGCTTTAGGGTTAGGGTTCCCCCCGAGAATTCCAAAACAGCTCCTGTAAGCCCCCAACTTAGAAACAAGAACACAAATTCGGGCACTATGATAGCATGTTCGCGGCATGGAGTTTTAGTCTTATCGAAGGGACTACTATAGAGGTCAGGAAGAATGACAAAGAATATACTACAATAATATTCCAAAATACGAACACTATACTATAACAACCCCCAGAACCCCATTCCAACTACTGCACTTATTGAGGCCCCTATTCTAATCATTAAGGCCCCTGTTCTGTACTAATTATTGGGACCCCCAGTGTACGGGCCCCCAAGCTGCGATCTTCTCAAAAGCCTGGCTTCGGCCATACCGTGGCGATGGGCAACGCTTTCGGCTTCGGCGAGCAGCGCCTTGGCAGGAAGGGCGCCTGCCCCAAACCCTACACCCTACACCCTACACCCTAAACCTACACCCTACACCCGAAACCCTAAACTCAAACCCTCAACCCTAAACCTTAAAACCTGAACCCTAAACCCTAAACCCTAAACCCTGAACCCTAAACCCTAAACCCTGCACCCTACTTTTTCAGGGGGGTCAAGACTCACCGTCAGGTGTTGGCCAAACCCTTTTGCAGGAAGGCAGAAGCCCATTGTTGGAACGTCCAAGCACAAACCGGTATGGCAACCCTAAACCCTAAACCCTAAACCCTAAACCCTAAACCCTAAACCCTAAACCCTAAACCCTAAACCCTAAACCCTAAACCCTAAATCCTAAACTTTCGCAATCCTCAGCTTTTCGCACGCCAAGGAACCTGGGCAACGTCGCCGTGGAGCACGAGTCCTTTTGCCAGCGGCTCGGTAGCGCGCTCTGCGGGGCGCCCTGGCCGTGCAAAGTGCACAGAAGTTCTGCTTAATGTTGCTTGATGTTGCTTGTTAACCCCTACGCCTAAACCCTAAACCCTAAACCCTAAACTCTAAACCCTCAACCCTGAACCCTAAACCCTAAATCCTAAACCATTCGTCTGTGGATGTCTGTGGGGTGAGTTTCCGAAGTATGCCTTGGACTGTGGTAGGTGTGCGTGGGCCTGGTCCTCTTCGTGGCCTCCATCTTCTTGCTCGGCTGGAACGAGCTCCTCTGCGGAAGACAAGGGTCTCCATGCCATCTTCCGAAACCCTAAATTTAAGAGCCTCCGGCTCAAGCGGCCGACAAGTTTGCGGTGGGGGGGGGGTGGGGGGGTGTGGGGGGGGGTGGGGGGGGCGGGGGGGTAGGGGGGGTAGGGTTTTTCCAAAAGAGCCCCTATGCCCTGTGCGAAACCGCCTATGGTCCATGAGTTTACGCGGTGGCCTGTTCCTCCACGGAAAAGCTGCCGGGGGAGGTTTTCACCTCCAGAAACCCATCCAACACGCCGCCAGGGTCGGCGGAAAGTCCCTTAACCTGCACTTCCCCCACCGTACCACGGGACCGCTTCCTGGGACTTTAGGACCCCTGCAGATCGAGCCCCGAAGGTTCAACTACGTGCGGAACCAGGCCGTGCTGTTGCCGGCCGGCTGCGAAGGGGTTTGGGTCCCTCTTATACGAACAGTCCTTAATAGGAATTTCTACTGCCCCCATTATCATCCCGATTAAGGACTGTTAGTTTCAGGGGGAAGATCCCAAGTTTGGGGGGGGGGTGTTAGGGTATTGAGGGGTTTAGGGTTTGGGGAAAGTTTGGGGAAAGTTGGTGGGGGGTTTGGGGTTTAAGGTTGTGGGTTGAGGGTTTTGGGGCTTCGGGTTTGGAGTTTAAGGGTTCAGCCATCTGTTGGGAAAGTTGTGGTCCGGGGTATTTCGGAGAAGAGACCATGTAGAAGCGTGCCAACAACCCTCGAGTAAACCAAAAAACAAGCTACAATGCGTGATTTTGGGGAAAGTTTTTGTGTTTCTTGCCTACTAGTGGTAAGCCTCGATATGAACGCAGTCGGTTCTTTTCAGTCCTGTCATTGCTGCTGGTATAGGGTTTAGGGTTTAGGGGTGTCAGCAGCTGCGGTTGTGGCCACTCAGCAAAGCAAGCGGTCAGCCACTGTCTGAACTGATGACAGCCATGTGGAACATGCCATCAGACGACTTCCAGTACACATTCGTCATTCGTCACATTGAAATAGCATTGACGGTCCTCTTGGGGTTGGGACGGAAAATTTCCATGAGGCTGTTGATACAACGGTGCCCTAAGCCCCTACCAAAGCACCCTTAGGGGCTTAGGGTCCCGAAAGCCATAAGCCCAAAACCCAGGGCTAAGCCCCAAACCCTAAACCCTAAAATCTAAACCCTAAACCCTAAACCCTAAACCCTAAGCCCAAAACCTTAGAAGCAAGAAGAGACACCCAGGAAGGTGAGCAAGGAGACGGCGGTTGCTGGATGCACCCCCCTGGTGGACAACAACAACTCCCCGATTTGGGCCTCTTGCTACGTGCCTGGGCGGCAAGTCCAGAAGCCGGGGTTTAGGGTTTAGGGTTTAGGGTTTAGGACTTACGCTGAGGTTTCTTAGACAAGTTCAACCCCCCACAGGCCCTTAAAGTACGGAGTTTCCCCTGTTCAAGGAGTCCTAGGTGGTGCAGGCTTCGAGAAGGCTAGAGCTGTCATGAGGACCACTAGGGGTAGGCCTAAGCCCTAAACCCTCAACCCTAAGCCCGGTCGCAGATTCAGAGCAGCTACGACTTCGGCATGGACCCGCGGGTGAAGGATCGGGCGGAAGACCTGCAGACACCAGCCATTCTCCGGGCTTAGATTTCGTGTAAAGACTTTGGGGTTCGGGTGTGCTCTTCGTGATTGATGCATGTGTGTACATATATATATATATATATTGTGAATCACAGCCTTCTAGGGTCTATTCAACGCTTGCCTTTTCCACTTAGAATACAAATATGAGAGAGAGAGAGAGAGAGAGAGAGAGAGACAGACAGACAGAGAACGAGGCGCCGAACATGCAACAATATTTGTTTAAACCGACTGCAAAATCGGCCCGATGTAAATTACTAGACGTCAAAGCCTGGCTCGATGTAGAGTGGTGCGCAGATAAATACTGTATGCACATTTTCAATATAATATAGCTAGGTGCTTCCCCTCGAATGTTTGGGGTTTCCATTTGAACTTCTCTTTTGGAAGAACTTGTTGGTTTGCATCCAGATGATGGCAATTTTCGAATAGCACGGGAAAGCCGCAACCTACACCCTAAACCCTAAACCCTAAACCCTAAACCCTAAACCCTAAACCCTAAACCCTAAACCCTAAACCCTAAACCCTTAACCCTGAACCCTTAACCTTTAACCCGAAGCCTCCAGAGGAGCTGGGGCTGACTTTTGCTGGGGACCTGGAGGGTGCCTTGTTCCAGGCCCAGACGGCGAGGGATTTGCGGATTTAGGGGGCTTTGGGGAGGTTTAGGGTTTAGAGTTTGGGATTTAGGGTTTAGGGTTAGGGTTGGGGTGTAGGGTGAGAGTTCTATGACATAGGGTTTAGGGTGTAGGGCTTAGGGTTTCGGGGTTCTGGGATTAGGGGCTTTGTGGGAATTAGGGTTTGGGGATCTGCGGCTGGGCTGTGTGTGGTCTCCAGCCGCGCAGTTGGAAACACATGGCAGGCCAAACGGCCCTTAACTCTGACACCCTAAACCCTAAACCCTAAACCCTAAGCCCTAAACCCTAAACACCCGAAACCCTAAACCCTAAACCCCAAAAAGCCCTGAACTCATGCAATCCCCCAACCCTTAAGCCCCCCAAGCAATGGCACTGCAGGATCTTCGTGATCGCCCCGGGGTGTGCCGTTGGGGTATGGTGCATATCTTCCCTGCTTAGGGTTTAGGGGGTTAACCCTTAGCCCTAGCAACGAACTCTCGACCCTCAATGCTGAACGCTCAACGGTTAGGGTTTGGGTTTGAAGAGGCTCATATTCAGGAATATCCTTCAGGGGATTTACATGGCCAACCTCGTTGTAGGCCAAGTCCCAGATCTACCAGTGGCAGGAGGCACCGCCTTTTTTTTTCTTTTCGGGCTCAGGTTCAGAGTTTCAGGTTTAGGGTTTAGAGTTTCAAGTTTCAGGGTTTCAGGGCTTCGGGGTTCGGAGTTTTAGGGCGCAGGGTTGTAGGGTTTTGGGGTTGCAGGGTTTCATATTTTCGGGCTTTTAGGGTTTCCGGGTTGCAGGCGGTTTGCGGCCTTAGGGGGCTTAGGACCCGAACTTCAGAGAAAAGCTAAGGGAGCCAAGCCCTGAACCCTAACACCTAAAAGCCCTTAGACCGTGACGCCTTCAAGCCCCTAAACCCTTAAACCTTAAAGCCCTAAAGATCTAGAACTCTGTAAAGCCCTAGACCCCTAAAGCCCTAACAGCGTTGCAGAGAAGGTCTCAGGGCTGGGGTTTAGGGTTTAGGGTTTAAGGTTTCGGGTTTAGGGTTTAGGGTTTAGGATGATGTGGAGGGGGTGGGGGTTTAGGGGTTTAGGGGTTTAGGGGTTTAGGGGTTTAGGGGTTTAGGGGTTTAGGGGTTTAGGGGTTTAGGGGTTTAGGGGTTTAGGGGTTTAGGGGTTTAGGGGTTTAGGGGTTTAGGGGTTTAGGGGTTTAGGGGTTTAGGGTTGAGGGCGCAGCCTTGTGCACGTTCGCGAAAGTGCTTGGCTGCTTTTCGTCGAGGGCCCCAAACCCTAAACCCTAAACCCTAAACCCTAAATCCTAAACCCTAAACCCTAAACCCTAAACCCTAAACCCTAAACTCGAAACCCTAAAACCCTAAAGCCCTTAAACCCCTAGACCCCTAAACCCCTGGAAGAAAAACCGAGAATTCTTGTGGCCCAGTCCCCGCAGCCCCCACCCCGAATCCTAAGCCCTAAGCCCAGGAAAAACAGTGCAGCAGCACCTCGACCACGGGAGGCGGCAAGACAAAGACCTGCACCCTGGCGTCCTTCATCTTGGCCCTTTCCCCCGAAGCTGAAAAGCTGTAAGCTGTAAGCCCTAAAGCCCTAAATCCAGCCCTAAAGCCCTAAAGCCCTAAAGCCCTAAAGCCCTAAAGCCCTAAAGCCCTAAAGCCTTAAGGCCCTAAACCCTAAACCCTAAACCCTAAAATGAAACCCTCGATGCTGGCTCCGGGAGCTTGTGATCTTCGGGGCGGCGAGTGTTCAGGGTTGTTTGACTGCGGGTTTTCGGGCTTAGGGGTTTAGGACTTACGAGGGTTTAGGGTTTAGGGGTTTAGGGTTTTAGGGGTTTAGTTTTTTTGGGTTTAGGGGTCTAGGGTCTTAGGGTTTAGCGATCTAGGGGTTTAGGGATTAGGGTTGTCAGGTTTGGGGTTAGGGCTTAGGAGGGAAATCTTGGCGGACATTGTAGACCAGGCTGGAACCCACCTCGGTCATACCCCGAAAGAATTCGACGCCCTCTTGGAAGTTCTTCAAGAGCCTCCCGAGTGTACGTCCGGTGCGGGACAAAGCGAACTCTTCCCTTTCGGCTTTCCTTGGACCTGGGAAAGCCTTAGATTTGGGGATTGTTCCGCAAGGGTCCACCCAAAAGCTTAGATGTAGCCTCTCAACTCTCAACCCTCGAAGAGTTCGACTCTATAGCAGCACAGAGAGAGAGAGAGAGAGAGAGAGAGAGAGAGAGAGAGAGAGAGAGAGAGAGCGAGAGAGAGAGAGAGAGAACCCTCGAAGCAGGACGTAGTGACGTAGTTGGGAACCTTCCCCAAATTGTGTACCACCCGGAGGCACCTACGACTACCATCTGGGGTGGGCGAGCTCCCCGATCGACTCCAACCAGCTGCTTGATGAAATGGGGTTGGTTTCTGTTACCCTAACCCTCGACAACCCCAAACCCGAAACCCTAAACCCTAAACCCTAAACCCCTAAACCCCTAAGCCCCTAAGCCCCTAAACCCTAAAAACCTTAAACCCTTCAATTCAGAACCCTGAGCCCTCAAGCCTCAACTCTGAACTCCAGTCAAACCCCAAAACCCCCAAACCCCGAAAGCTTGCTTTTGCTGGCCAGGTAGCCCTGCAAGTTCCAACTCGGAAGGTTTGATATGTCGCGAGGCATCCCTAAGACGCCCTGGGCTTGCTCGAGGCCTTCACCCTCGAGTCTTTCTTGGGTTGTGGGTGGCTTGGGTAAGGCTTTCGAGCTTCTTTCTCCTTACGCAGGGCAGCCCTGGTGCAGCTGTCCGGTCATGAGGGCTTTGGACAGAACGTGAGCTTGACCCCATTCAGCTGCCAGGCATGAACAAGAAAGTTGGCCAAGCCCCCAACCCTCCCCAAACCCCAAAACCCCAACGAGCCCAACAGAAACCTCGGGATGTGCCCTTTGCGGGTTTAGGGTTTAGGGTTTAGGGTATGCGCCCTTCCGCCGTATCCTAGGTTCTACTGCTACCCGACCATGCGGGCGGGCTGCCAGACTGGTGGCTCGCAAATTCAGCAGCTGGGACGTTTAGGGTTTAGGGTTTAGGGTTTGGGGTTTAGGGTTTGTAAAAAGGGTTCGGGAACCCACCCCCCCCCCCCCCCCCCCATGAAGACTCTCAATCAATCACAACGGGGCCGAACTTCTGGGGGGTGGATCAGGTCAGGTCCCTGAACCCTAAAACTGCTTCGTGTCAGGGAGCGCTTTGGGGCAGGTTTTGCAGTGTTGCGGCGTCGAAGCACTTTTCTGCGTAGCCCCTGTTATCATCCGAAAGGCCACTATTATTTGCTTAAGAACCCTTCCCCCCAAAAAAACAAAAGCAATCCCTATGTTGCCCTTCAATGGAAGGATTTGCTTTGTTGTTTGGGGTGGTTCTTCAGCAAATAGTAGGTCAATCATTACATAGTTCGCCCAAGGGGTGCCCTGCGGTTCCCTAAACCCTAAACCCTAAACCCTAAACCCGAAACCCTAAACCCTAAACCCTAAACCCTAAACCCTAAAACCGGGAGACTGCTGTTTGACCGAACCGCAAGCTTTGTAGCGACTGCTGCAGACATTCCAAAACCCAGGATCCTTAGGGGTAGGGTTTAGGGCCTTTAGGGGCTCTGGAGGCTTTAGGGGCTTTCGGGGCTTTCGGGGTTTTAGGGGTTCTGAGGGGCTTTGTGGGTTTTAGGGGCCTTCGGGGTTTTAGAGGTTTTGGGGGTGTTCAAGGGTTTTGTTTTTCGCGTTTGCGCAGGAACAGGGGGACGATCCCGCAGCAGCTGCAGACCACCCTCAGTGCCCCCGACGGCACTATCGGCATGGGCGACAGCAACAGCAGCATGCCCCTCGCTCCATCCGATCGTGTAGGGTTTAGTGTTTAGGGTTTAGGGGTTTGGGTTAGGGTTTAGGGTTAGGATTTAGGGTTTAGGGTCTAGGGTTTAGGGTTTAGGGCTCTTTAGGGCTCTTTAGGGCTCTTTAGGGCTCTTGGGGGCTCTTTAGGGTTCTTTAGGGTTTTCTCCAGGTTGTGTAGGTTCTGGCCCGGGATCCAGAGGCCTCTGTCGTGGGTTGGTTTGCGGGTTTTCTCGGGAGTTTCTCCGTGGCTTGAGCCCTGGCGGTGCGGGGTGCTCGTGTGGTGCGCGCGTGAGTGTAGCATAGACATAGATTGGGATGTTTCCCTCTATACTAACAGTCCCCCCCGAATCATAATCCCTATCAAGGACTGTTATTATAAGGGGGGGGGACATCACAAGGCATAGAGCAGGGCTCCCCGGTAGGGTTTAGGGGTTTAAGCTTTGCGCTCCTGGGTTGGAGGGCTGTGGGCTATAGGGTTTGAGGCTCAGAGTGCTACGCCAGAGCAACAAGGCATCAGACAATTCCCAAGGCGATCCCCTTGCAACCCAAACATTTTGACGGTATAAACTTTCCGAAGTACACACATCCCCCTAGCTGAACAGGCCCCCACACAGCCAAGACTAGGCATGTCCAAGAAGGGTTGCTGTGTTTTTTCGCAATTGTAGGTTTACATCACCATGATCCAGGCAGACTTCGCTTTGGTTCGAGGCTTTGTGTGTTTTTAGGCCAGCAAGCACCCCCAAGCAGGGTTCTGACACGTCCTGAGGGGTTGCTGAGCGGTTTAGGGGTTTTGCAAGAAGTACCTGATCCCGAGCCGTCATGATACACAAAACAATAGACCCGTCGACGCGTGGACATCTCAGGTATCTGCTGAACCACGACCAGCTCGGCATTTTTCCGTCCCAGCCCGTTCAGCTACCCTCCGCATCACAGGCGCAGAGCAATCGGTCTTCCACTTTTGCATGCAAAATGGTCAAGCAGCACATCATTCCTGGAATAAGCATGGTATTGTGTGGAGATTGCACAACTTGTCCCTTGAGCAAAGTCACATACCCCCCCCCCCCCCCCCCCCCGCCAGACATGCATGGCGACACCTGTGGGATTACAATGCCGGACATCCTGCCGTTTTGGTACGCAGCTACACTGCTGCGACAAAAGCAGTTTGCATGAGGGCATGTGGTGGACGGACGGCTGCCGTGGCACCTGCCATTGGCCTTTGAGACTGCCCACCCTAAACCCTACATGAGCCGAGACCCCGCTCCTGCCCCGAGCCCCAGGGTTGCACAGCTTCCTCCTGCCCCAATTCTTTAAACCCCAAACCCTGAACCCTACACCCTAAACCCTAAACCCCAAACCCCAAACCCCCTTAAACCCTAGACCCTAGACCCTAGACCCTAGACCCTAAACCCTAGACCCTAGACCCTAGACCCTAGACCCTAAACCCTAAACCCTAAACCCTAAACCCTAAACCCTAAACCCTAAACCCTAAACCCTAAACCCTGAATCCCATACCGGCGGAAGCCCCTGTCAGCACCCTGCAAGCATGGGAAGCCTCCTGTCCGCAGGTGAGCCCGCTGCTTCCAAACAAGCAGGCCACAGGGTTGCCTTCTAACGCTGCTATTCCCAAGGTTTCAGGGTGTTTGGGAACTTGGGTTTAGGGTTTAGGGTTTAGGGTTTAGGGTTTAGGGTTTAGGGTTTAGGGTTTAGGGTTTAGAGGTTCAGGGTTTTGGGGGGTTTAGGATTTGGGGGTTTCGGGGTTTGGGGGCTCGAGGGGTTTGGGGTCAAAACGAGGCTTACAGGTGTCAAGGTTCAGGTCCGGGGCCTGGAAGCCTTAGATTTATGAAGCGTGGAGCTTGGAGAGCCAAAACCTGAAGCCCTTCAACAGCCTAAGCTTACTTAAGCTTGAAAGCTTAGGGTTCAGGGTTCAGGGTTCAGGGGTGTGGGGCAGAAGGGCTAGAGGTTGGTTATAGGCTGATGGGTGATAGGGTTTAGGGTTCGTGCAGCGTGAACCCATCACTCCCACAAGGACTGAACAAGAATGCGGCCCCTTTCTTTGCGCCAGTAAGCCGCATATAACGCGCTGGCGGTCACTGGCCCTAAGGGCTGCCAGTCTTGCAATCAAGGTCACAAGCGGATGGGCGCAGGTTTCTTTCGCAACCGTTGCCAAAGCGCTTGTTTGCATCCTACTGTCCTATTGTACAGATATGCTTAATGCCTGTGCGTCCTTCAGGAGCCCCAAACCCTAAACCCTAGACCCTCAACCCTTAACCCTAAACCCTAAACCCCCAAACCCTAAGCCCTAAAGCTCGCTTGACTTCTTGGGCCAGGGCGTGGCCGTGGGCCAGGGCACCGTGCAGTTCGAGTCTGTGGCTGGCCGCGACACGGTGCCTCGGTGGAGCCAAAAGCCCTACACCCCAAACTCCGAAACCCTAAGCCGTAAACACTACACTCCTAAACCCTAAACTCCTAAACCCTAAACTCCCAGACCCTAAACTCGCAAACTCCTAAACTCCTAAACCCTAAGGCGTAAATCCTACACCCTGAGCTCTGCAGGTTTCAGGGCTTTGTGATGCTCTTCAGGCCTTCTTAAGGGGTTATGTTCCTCGTGAGATTCGGGGTTTAGGGTTCTCCTCTGAGAGCCCTACCCTGCATCCCCCAGAAGCCTTGCATGAGGGTTTAGGGTTTAGGGTTTAGGGTTTAGGGTTTAGGGTTTAGGGTCAACTCCTCCACCCGAAAACCCTCAGCCCTGAACCCTGCTCTGGCCCCTGAGGTGGGAGACGTGCGCACGTCCTTCACCCGGTCTGTCATTCAGAAGGCCCAAGCCGATTGGGGTTTAGAGTTTAGGGATGTTTAGGGTTTAGGGTTTAGGGTTTAGGGTCGTCTGAAGGGCCTTCTCACTGTGCACTCAACGTCCTTGGCTCTCTAGACGGCGAGCCGTGAAGACACCGAAACCAAAACTCTTACGCCTCACATTGTCAAAAGGGTCAATTGCCCAAAAACGCCCTGATTGCCCTAAAACCTAAAGGGTAGGGTGTTTTTTTTTGTGTTTTTTTCTGTTTTTTTTTGGTGTTTTTTCTGTTTTTTTAAGCAAGAAAGAAAGACAGAAAGAGAGAAAGAAAGAAAGAAATAAAGAAAGAAAGAAAGAAAGAAAGGAAAGCAAGACAGAAAGAAAGAAAGAAAGAAAGGAAGGAAGAAAGGAAGAAAGAAAGGAAGGAAAGAAAGAAAGAAAGGAAAGCAAGACAGAAAGAAAGAAAGAACTAAAGAAAGAAAGGCCGAAAGAAAGGAAAGCAAGACAGAAATAAAGAAAGAAAGAGAGAAAGAAAGAAAGACAGAAAGAAAGAGAGAAATAAAGAAAGAAGGAAAGCAAGACAGAAAGAAAGAAAGAAGAGAGAAAGAAAGAAAGAAAGAGAGAAAGAAAGAAAGAAATAAAAAAAGAAAGAAAGAAAGAGAGAAAGAAAGAAAGAAAGAAAGAAAGAAAGAAAGAAAGAAAGAAAGAAAGAAAGAAAGAAAGAAAGAAAGAAAGAAAGAAAGAAAGAAAGAAAGAAAGAGAGAAAGAAAGAAAGAAAGAAAGAAAGAAAGAAAGAAAGAAAGAAAGAAAGAAAGAAAGAAAGAAAGAAAGAAAGAAAGAAAGAAAGAAAGAAAGAAATACAGAAAGAAAGAAAGAAATAAACCCCCCCCGCTTTGTTTAAGCCGTGCAAGTTTGCCTCAAAGCATATGCCATATGCACACTTTTGCGGAAACCCATCATGCGAGAATCGTCACATTTTCGGAAACCCATCATGCGAGAATTGTGTTTGCAAATGGGGGGGGGCTGCGCCCCCCCCAACCCCCCCGCTTTCTCAAGCCGTGCAAGCTTGCCTCAAAGCATATGCCATATGCACACATTTTCGGAAACCCATCATGCGAGAATCGTGTTTGCAAATGGGGGGGGCTGCGCCCCCCCCAACCCCCCGC
Organism: Symbiodinium natans; assembly: GCA_905221605.1. NCBI lineage: Eukaryota > Dinophyceae > Suessiales > Symbiodiniaceae > Symbiodinium > Symbiodinium natans. The sequence continues at coordinate 557,970 of CAJNDS010002107.1, forward strand.
TTCCCGCAACACACCCTACACCCTAAACCCTAAGCCGTAGTTCCGGACTGAAGGGGCAATGATACGAGGAGCAACCTTGACCCCGCAAACCGTAGAGCCTAATAAGACCCAAACCGTCCACCATAAGCCGCAAATCCTGATAGCATGTTTGCGGCCTACATGCGCAGTAAGCCCTAAACCGAAGCAAAGTTTCAGATTGAAGCATCCGAGGTTCCTCTTGAACCAGCCCCGGACGTTAACTAGCTTTTGAGTCCTGTCGGGGCCAACGATGGCCGCCCCGACGCTCCAAGCGCGAGTTGCAAAAGGACGAAGGGTTGGACGTAGTGTGTTGTTGTAGCACGTTGAGATTTGGACCTGTTCCGGACACGCGGTGCCGCTGAGAGGCCATCGGAAGCTGAAAACCAGCAAAATTCACCAAAAAAACCAAAAAAATGCACAGAAAAGAATTCCCACCAGAGGAGGACGACAGGCAGAACCAGGAGGGCATGTTCTGAAAACCACAGGAAAAGCAAGAAAAAGCAAGAAAATTCACAGAAAAAAACCAGAAAAATTGACAAAAAAAATCCTCGCTCCAGTTTATTGCAGTTGGTGGGTCTGACCATCCTTTTCTTGAGTCCGTGCTCGTTGTTCTTTTGAGACGGGTTCCCCTTTTGTAGTTGTTGATCCCCTTTTCGCTGACTGTGTTGTGGTTTTGTTTGTCCTTTTTGCCAGTGAGTGCGTTATTTTGCTTTCATTTGTCGTGATTTGAGTTTTGTGTTACGTCTAATTAGTTTGGTTGGATTGCGCAAGCATCGACATGGCGTCATGTCTCTGTGAGGGATGCATGGATGGGTCCTTCTGGGACATGTCTGTTCCGGTCGATTAAGTGTTAGTCTGCGTTAGTTATTGTTCCCGTAACTTGGGACTATAGGCCGAATGGCCTGACAACGTCCTCTTCCAGTATTTCGGCCAGTTCTTCTGACACAGTGCTGGTCGTGAGGGCATGCGGGCGTACATCTGACCCTCAATGTGCCCACTCGTGATCTGCTCGCAGTCAGCATTGCTTCTCGCAGTTGGCAAGCCTGAGGCTTTTAGCACCATAAGCCACCCCCCCACCCCACCCCCCCCCCCCCCCCACCCCCCCGCCCCCCTGCTCCCCTCCCCGCACCCCCCCCTCCCCGCACCCCCCCCAAAAATTAGTAAAAGGGTGGTTCTGGGGCTTCCGCCACAGGCGCCCACATATCAATTTATACATTTAACCTCATTCATTTTATCATAATTAAAATATAAAATATACAAAAAATCATTTTATGAACCTTTTTCATTTCATAAAATAATTTTTCTAGGGCTTTTTATTTTAAGTCTTAAATTATTACAATTATTTTTTAATGTTTAATCTTATTCATTATTTTCCTGAAAAATTACCTCATTCATTTTCCATTTTCATAAGATTACCTTATTCATTTTTATTTTTCAAAATTTAGGGGATTTTCAAAAATATTTGATTTTGAATTTTGGGGGTTGGTTCTGGGACATTAGACACCTTATTCATTATTTGTAAATATTATTTCAAAATTTTCATAATTTATGCCTAAAAAATTACATTTTTTATATATCTACCTTATGCATAATTTCAGGGATTTCATAAATTCGGGGATTTCTGGGGTGTTTGACCTTCTAATGTTTTGTCAAATATTCATAGTAATTTTTATTATGAATGTTTGCTGGGGTTTTTGGTCTTTAAGGTTAATTATTATAATCATCAAATACATCATTCAAATAATTTTTAAGTTCATCATTATTAATATACTTCTTATCAAGAAATATTAAGTTATTTAAATATTCATAAACAATTAATTTACATAACCATTTATGAGCATATGTCTTTTTATAATAACTATATCTCATTGTTAATATATTTGATTTATTATTTATAAAGTCTATTAACCACTTCTTTTCATTCAAATTCCTAATAATCATACAGAAATGAAAGGTTATTATTCTATAGCAGTTTCTCACATATGATTTTAAAACATTCTTAAACGGACTGTTTCCATTGTCAATTATGATTTTCAACTGTTTCATTTCCTTAACTATACTACCTTCATTAAAGACTGAAAATCTCGTTCTTCTAAAGTATTGTATTTGTTTTTCAATTTTACTCAAGTGCTCATTGGCTTTATTTTCTTGCTCTTTTGCTCTCATATCACCACAATAATTGCAACAATCATATGAAACGATTTTATCAGTTAAAACTTCAGGAAATAGTTTACTTAATATTATTGAGTTTGTATTTTTAAGTTTCTTACACGCGTTGCACTTGCTATAATCTAGGATGGTCATAGTTCCTACTATTCTAGGGCTTTCTGTCTTTAAGTGGATTTATTAGGATTTTTCAACCGTTATATTATATTTAGTAATAATATTATGGTTGTCTTGTTTTTGTTTAATCTTCTTCTTCTTCAAAGATATCACATAAATAATTATATATAGCTTCTAAATCAAAATATTTTCTGTAAAGACCTACTTGTTTCTGAAAATAAAGGAACAAAATAGCAACCATAATATCGCATATATATTCTTCATATTTATTTCTATATTTATAAGTCTCTCCTTCAAAGTCCCATTTACCATAAAGATAATAGATGTTATAATCCAACAACCAGAACATTCTGTATTCATCAATCATTTTTATCTTCTCTGTATCATTCAAGAACTTCTTTAACAATGGTTTTAATTCAGTTTTTGATTTATCTATTATGTCTTTTAAATAGTTCTTCTTATCTTTTAAATTTGTCAGTTTCTTGTATCCATTGTCAAAATGATTTAATATGCAATGAATTTGTCTATGTTCTACTCTTTTAAAATGAGGTATTAGTTTATATGTATCATCATAGTTTTCTTTATATTCTTTATCATACTCATACATTTTATGACAAAAGAAACAAGTTGTAAAAGACAAGATATTCTTAGTAATATTATCATCAAATAATTCATTTAATATTTCATTTCTTCTACTCTTATAACTGGTACAATATTTACAATTAAAATTGAAGTTGAATGTTTCCATTTCTCTTAATATTCTAGGGCGTTTTTTCTTTAAGTGCATTTACTTATTTACTAGCAATAATTCGTGTCTCATATATTTTTTAGGTAAGCCTTCAAGAACATAATATTTATTTAACTGCTTATCTCTTTCAACTTCTTTTACTTCATATGTTTTCTCGCTCCATTTGCTCCTTGTTTCTTTTCTGCTGGTATAATTACCGCCACTTTTTGTAAAAACCTTTACAGTGTCTCCTTCTTTAATATTTGGATAATTTCTCAAATATTTTTTCTTTCATTACTGAATTAGCTTTTACTTCTATATGATGCTCATCTTTATGTGCTTCATTCGGTGTCATTCCCGTCGTGCTGTGTTTCATTTGTTTATTGTATTTATCCAAAACAGGTTTTAACATTATTGTCCACGCTCCTTTATGAACAAGTGCCCTATCGCCTATCATTTTCTTCAAGGTTCTTATCATTCGTTCGGCTACATTCGCGTGAGTTAAAGTTGTATTATGTGTTATACCCTCATCTTTCAAATATTTTTGTAATGTTTTATCATTCAACGCTCCTTCATCATCACTATAAACTGACTGAGGATGACCCATTACTTTAAAACATTCCTTTAAAGCATTTAATACTGTTCCACCATCTTTATTATGCATTGGCACGACGTGACATTTTTTACTAAAATTATCAACACAAACAAAACCATATGTTGGATAATCTTTATTAAAGGTGTCAGTATCTTTCATTAGACTAATCATATTCATCAAATCCACTGAATAAATAGATCGGGCAAAAGGTGCTGAATAACTATTATACTGTTTGTAATTGCTTCTCTGGTTTATTGACTGACTTTTCAACCATTCTTTAACTTCATTAAGCGTTACTACTAATCCCGCTTTTATAGCATCATCATATAAACTCTTTGCACTACCAAAACCGCTTTGAATATCATAATACAAGTCGCTTAAAACTTGGTTTTTATTCATATATTATATTATATAAAAACACTCTAAAGGTTTATTAGTTTATGGTAATAATGGACGAAAATAGGTATGGAAATGGAGCAGTTTATAAAGTTGTTGATGTTGGTTATAATAAATGCTACATTGGTTCAACTTGTGAAAGCCTATGTAAAAGAATGACAAGACACCGTGATTTTTATAAAAGTTATAACAGAAGTCCAGAAACTAGAGCAAGAAATTCATTGTATAATATGTTTGACGAATATGGTGTTGATAATTGTAAAATAGAACTTATTGAATATTACCCCTGTAATACAAGAGAAGAGTTAAGAAGAAGAGAAGGCGAAATCATAAAAGCTACTGAATGTGTTAATAAACGAATTGAAGGTAGAACGAGGACAGAATATTTACAAGATAACGCAGAATATAGGCGTGAGTATTGCAAGAATTACAACATAACTCATAAAGAGAGTATATCAGAAAACAAAAAGAAATATTACATTGAAAATAAAGACAAATTTTCAGAAGTTATTGAGTGCGAGTGTGGCGCTTTCATTTCTCGTCATTGGATGAGTGAACATAAAAAATCAAAACTTCACCAACGATATTTAAAGTTCAAAAACAGTGAGTTAGTTAATCATATTGAATGTTCTTGTGGTTCTATAGTTCCTAAACATAAGATGAATAGACATATACAATCACAAAAACATATCAAATACACGAATTAATATTATTATGTGTTAGATAATAATATCAATTCCACAACAATATTTTTCTTCCTATCTTATCCATCATTTCCTTTTCTAATCTTTCCTGATATATTTCTTTACATCTCTTCGTGTTCATATGTCTAGATTTAATGGTATTACTACTTATCTTTCTTCCACACCTCTCACATATAAAACACTGACTATTATTTTTAAAATATTCTTTATAGTATCCATTCTGTTTATTTTTTTCATTGATTTTGTCATTGAATGATTTCTTTTTTGCTTTTGCTATTTCTTCGCTATTTTCTTCATCTAGCGAGTTCCATAGCACATCAAAAAGGTCATCATCAATGTTTAATTTTTCGCCTTTTTCCGTTACAAAGCAGGAGTTCATCTTACTGTTTAATGTTAATTATTCTTTAAGTAGGGGGCGTTTTAGCACCCCCCCATAAAGTAATAATTAACTACTTAATGTTCTTCTGCTATTACTACTGCTTCTACTCCTTATGTATTTTATGGTTTCTTGACTTCTACGAGAACTAATGACACTTTGAGGTGGACTTGGCTCTTCAACATATTCAATTGTTCTATCACTTGGAACGGAACTTTGAACTGTTTCAGGAGGCGATGAATGAATATGTTCACTTAATGCCTCCTCTTCAACTGGTAATAATACACTTCTGTTTGAACTTCTTCTAGAACTTGATGATGATGAAGGCTCATAAGATTTTTTAACATTCATAGGTAAATCATCGTCGCTCTCTTGGCTTCTTATAGATGCTTCAGGCTGTACAATAATTTGTTCTTCATCAGTATCTATTTGTTGCCTTCTGCTTCTCATTTCTTCTCTTTCTTCTTTAAATTCGTCCTCGCCAAACATAGCATCATAAACTCTAGACATTAATGACTTTTTCTGTGGTTGTTCTCGTTCTCTATCCCTTTCTTGTTGTTTCTCACTACTTTTTATACTTGATACACTTTCATCTGTTTGTCTCTGTTTAACTTCTTCTTCTAATGATTTCATACTTTCACTTTCTGTTATGCTTGGTGTTTCATTGAATACATCCGTTTGCGTTCCCTTATTAGGGTTATCATTCATTATTATTGTCTTCTTATCATACTTACCTAAGTCAAAGTCATCAAAATTAACATCATCTAATAATAAACCTTGTTGTGTTCTTCTCTCTTTCTCTGGTAAGATTCTTAATCTTCTTGTTCTTGCTTCCCTTGCAATTTCTTCATATGTTGGGCGTAATCTTAACATTATTATTAATACTTATATTTTATCAAGGTAAAAATGATTTAGCTACTGCTGTTGCCCCCGCTTTTACTAGTGTTTCAACACCTGCTTTTGCTCCTGCTACTGCTATGTCTCTTAAAGGCGTTGATGATGCTGGTTGAGATGGAACTAATGCATCTCCTCCACTTGATGACGCGGATTGTTCTACCCTTTTGGATTTTACTCGTCTTCTCTCTCTTTTAAATAACTTTATTTTACGACTTAATTTAGCACTGTCAAAATCTGCGTTCCATTCATCTAATTCTTTATGACCCTCTATGATTGATACTAAATATTGCTTCTTTTTCTGGTCTGTTGGTAGTTTATTTAATAAGTCTACCATTTCATCTGATAACAAATCTCTAACAAATAATTGAAACATTAACCCTCTATAAGTAACGCTATCATCGTTTAATACTTTGTCAGGGTCAAAACCTTGTGTGTATGCTACTTTTTGTTCTAACGCGGTTATTTCTTCGTCTTCTTCACTATCCTCTGCTTGTGGCGGTGCTGGTAATGACGGGGGATAACCTTGATTACTTTGAACTGGGGCATCCATTGAATGAACTTCAACACCTGCCGGTAATGATTGATGGTGAACATCATCTAAATCACTTTTAGCATCTTCTACATCTTTTCTTTTTTCTGATAACAGCTCCAATGTTTTTAATGCATCATCTAAATCTCTAATAGCAGTTGGATAATCACCTTCTTCTTCTTCCATTCCTTCATAAACTTCTATTGGTGTGTCATATCCGCTAGATGTTGCACTTGTTTGCATTCCTGCTACAGCAGTTGATACACCATTCATAACGCCGTGATGATTTAATTGTGCTCTTCTTAAATCATTCTTAACTTTATCCTCTTCTTGCTTCTTCAACCCTAAAAAATCAATGTTATCAAATTGACTTCCAAACTGGTTGTTTCTAAACAATGTTGCTCTTCTGTCAATTATTTTTTCAATAGGAGGTCTGTTTTCATCTCCTTGACTTTCAATCATACCCACCAATTCATCATAAGTAGGTCTTAATCTTAACTCAGATTTTAATGTTTTTATCATTATTATATTTGAAGTTAGATTTTAATTAATTATATTAAATTTGCCATAATCGTTTTTAATTCATCTTGTTTTTTCTTAAGTTCTTCTTTTGTTCTTACTGGCATCATTGGACGTTCTAATTGTCTGTTTATATCATCTAATTGTCCCTGATATAAACTTTTCTTTTGATGTTGCACCCAATCATTCCTCATAGCAATATTTTTACCTCTGTTTTCTGCTTCTTCTACTCTTAATTTTAAATCTTCTAAATATTTTTTCCTACTTGCTACTCCTATAGTATCTTCTAAATCATAGTATTGTTGCACCTGTGGCATTCTTTTAAACTCTGGTTTACTTTTCCAAATGCTCATATTATTAATAATATTAGATTAAAAATATTATTAATAATTAAAACATACTCGTTTTAAACCTTGCTATCTTTTCCATCTTTTCCTGTTGTTTTGCTCTTCTTATTTCTGCATACGATGATGCTAAAAGTTCTCTTGCTGTTGGAATTCTTGGTGATGGTTCTGGTTCAGACATTCTAACAGGTTTTGTCGGTTGTTGTTGTATTTGTTCTTCTTTAGGTTTTTTATTTTCATATTTAGTTTTCATTTCTTCTTCAATTTCTTTTCTCATTTGTTCCTTTAATTTAGTCCCATATGAATTTTGTTGTTTGTTTATTGGCCTTGTTTCTGTTGGTTGACCTTTACAATTTCTCGGGTGTGAGTGTCTCAATGATTTTGGTAGCATCTTTTTATTACACGCTTCACATTCAACAAGCTCTACTACTTTAACACTTCTCGCTTGTTTCTTTGGTTTAGCTTTTGGTTTAGGTTCTACTTCTACTTCTTCATTTTTAACTTCCTCTTCTTGCTTTTGTTCCTGTTTAGTTGCTTCTTCAATAACTTCATTAACCACTTCTTTAGTCTCTTCTTCATTTTTAACCTCCTCAACATCCTCATTAATTGTTTCCATATTTTCTATATAGAAAATTATTTATACATTTTAACCTCTAAAAAAGGTTAAAGTGAATGAGATGTCAACATTATTCAAATTTACTACCTGATTTAAATTATTAGTAAGTCTAAAATTCAAACGACGAAGCATTTTACCCGATACATCAATATAATCAACACTACTTAACTCATTATCGTTTATAACGCCAAGATAGGGAACTGTTACATTTACTTTCTTTACTATTGATGAATTACCTGCTACTGTTAATTGGTTGTAGTTACTAATTTCATTACAATGTAAATACAAACTCTTGAATGGAACAAGGTCAACAAAATTACTTGTGTAAGGTGCCACATTAGTATATGCATCAGTTGCCGGCGTTGTATTACCGATTACTCTATTCATTGAACTTAAATTATTAATGTCAACGGGGTCACTAAAACTACCAGCTAACGGAGCTACTTCACCGTCAGTCAAAAGAACAAAAATAACAGTTGCATAATTAGAACTGATTGTAAATTTATTAGTTGATGTGTTGTAACTTAAAGAATATGTATTAGGTCTGTCCACTGTATCAATCAATAAATTAATTGCTATTTGTATTGTTTGTGCTAAATCAACTGCTGTATAGTTTCCTTCAGGGATTGTTACTTTACGATAAGTAATACCTGCTATTACACCTGGGGGTATAACTTGATGTCTCCAATAAATGTTATTATTAGTGCTGTTTATTGAATACCAAGAATGAGGAATGCTTACCTCGTGTATTTGACATAGCATATTATCTTCTAATTGAACTGTCTCAGGTAAATCAATTGTAAAATCGGACGGAGTGCCACTCACTTTATAACTACTATCAATATATACTTTTTTAAACTTAAGCATTATTAATTAACTTACAAAATAATTTATAAGTTATTTTATAATGCATAAACATAAGCGAAGAAATGAAGGTATTTTGTATGAACCACCTAAAACAAGAAATAAAATACATAACGATGTTAGGGAAGAGTTAGCAGGAACTGAAACATATTTAACTGATACTCAAGGTTTAAGACTTGCATATGAAAACCCAGAAGGCATTTATCAAAATGGTTCTATTTTATACATTGCAGGAACGAAAAGCGGTAGAGATGTATATGATGATTTAAAATTACCATTGTATCAAACACAACAAACGAAAAGATATAAAGATGTTAATAAATTTATTAAAGACGGAACTATAGAAGTTGACGGTAAACAACTTACAGGAATTACTGATATAATTAGTCATAGTTTAGGTTCAGCGGTGGGTCAACAAATTAATAATGATTATGGTAATATATTTAGAAGTAGGAGTTATGGGTCTCCTTTTGTTTCAAGTCAGAGACCAGAAGATACAGGAACTAATTTAAGAATACGGAAAGCCGGAGACCCCGTTAGTATGTTTGATAAAGGTAGTATAACATTAAACAAATCAACATTAAACCCTTTACAAAATCATTCATATCAAGATATAGGCAATGTTCATAATAAAGAAGGGAATTTACCAATAACAAGCGATGAGTTTATGCAACAATTTAATTAATTAATTAATTTCTCAATGATATTAATAATGTTTGCTTATAAATCTAATAGTTATGAAAAAATGGAAAAGCCTAAGCAAGAGAAAAAGTTTAAACAGAACAGTTATGAAGAGATAAGAAAGTTAGTTGATGACGGAGGAGAGATGCAATTGAAGGAGATTATAAACACAAAGAAAGGTAAGAAAAACAATGAAAATAATATTAAGTTTAAATTTAATATATTTGATTAACTATTTAAAAATATTTAATCAAATATAATTTAATTTTTTCTATAAATGAATATATAATTATGGAGACGTTCAGCCCCGAAGATATCCTCATTGACAACCTGTCATTTAAATTAAACAAAGGTTCAAGTTATATTACTGACAGACGAAGCGTTACATTTTGGCCTTCTGGTTCAAATATCTATAAACCTACAAGTGGTAATCGTGTATTGAAATTTTCATTAAATGCAGAAGATAATGCTTGGTTAGACCCTCAAAGTGTAAGAATATTTTTTACATTACAAAATCTTGACCCTGGAACATTTAATAACAAACTCCGTCCATTATCTCCTCCTTATAGTTTTTTCAGACGAATGAGAATTATTGCTGGTAATCAGGTTGTTGAAGACTTTGATAATTACAACCGAGTTCATCATATGTTCTCTAAAATGATGTCCCAAGGTGCAAGAAAAGATGAAGCAAATGAAGGGTTCGGTTATAGATATGATGATGAAATTAAAACTCTAGTTAATGATAATGACACAAGACTAAAATATGAAGTGGATGGTTTAACTTGTCAAGGCTTTAAGGATAAAATTATTGTTGGGTTTAAGCCTTTATGTGGTTTATTCAGTCAGTTTAAGTATTTACCATTAAAGTATATGGGAAATTTAACAATTGAATTAGAATTGGTTACTAATTCTACTGATTGTGTAATTGACCCTGAAGATGTTACAACGGCGGACGCTGTAGGAAATAGGTTTGTAACTGATGTTAATCCTGCCACGGAAGCAGACGCTGAATTTAGAAATACAAGCACTGATTGGGAAATTAATAATGCTTGTGTTGTTTGTGATGTTTGCTTGATAATAATTTGAATAATGAATATGTAAAACATCTTTTAGAAGGAAAAGGCCTACCCATTACTTATACAACTTATATTACTCAATCTCAATCAGTAAAAGGCACAACTGACATTAATGTCCAAGTCATCCGTTCAGTATCAAAATTAGTTGCATCATTCATTACATTTTACAAGGAAGGAGACCCAAGCACCGGATATGAATACTGTGACAAGGAATTTTGTCGTTTCTATCATCCACAACAACAATCAGACGAACAAACGGAAGGAATTTATGATAACAATTTTGATTTACAAATGCAAATACAATTGGGTTCTAAACTATATGCCGAGTATACGATTACATCTCTTCAAGAATGCTATTATCACTTAAGAAAGGCATTAAATCTTCCAATGTTTCATCAACATTCAATGTCAATTGATTTTAGACAATATCGCGACCGACAATTTGTATTTGGGTTTTCATTTGAAAAAGTGCCTGACAGTTCATATACGGGAATTAATACACGCGCCGGACAACAGATGCTAGTGAAAGTTAAACCTGCAAATGCTTCAATAACAACTACTGCTATGCCTGATAATATCTATATAACATTACTGTCGGAACAAATATTAGAAATTAAGGATTTAGGTTTAAAGGTGTATGATTAAACAATGAAATAATATTAATAAAATAAGTATCTATTTTATTAATATTAACTAATGCCTTTGACACTAAATAATACAAACACATTAACAGCAGATAATATTATTGTCAGTGGAACTAGTTTAAGCGACTTATATGCAACAAAAACAGAACTTAACGACATAAACAACACAACAGAAGTAACAGCAAATACTGACGCTATAGCAGTTTTAAACACAAAACAACTACAAAATTTCAATAGTATTAATGCAATTAATACTGATTTAACTAATAATTATCAAACAAACACAGTTCTAGCTAGCAATTTTTACAATAAAACAGAAATAGACGCTACATTTACTAATTATTATACATCAACACAAATAGACACAACTTTATCTACCAATTATCAAAACAACACATTATTAGCTACCAATTTTTATAACAAAGGAGAGGTGGATACATTAATAGCAGGTGCAGGAGGTGGTGGATACACTGATACAGAAATTGATAATTTCCTCGCATTAAAAGCTAATTTATCATTATTTACTGATAATGTTTCATTTTTTCCAGTTATTGATTTATCAAGACCTACTATTTTACATCAAGGACTAACATTAAAAATTCAACATTCAATATTGAACCATTAGCAGGGTTGATTTTCAGTAATCAATTTGGAGCAGAAGCAGATAGAGATGTAGCGATTTTTAGAAATCAAACGAGTTATATAACTTTAAAAGGTGATAAAATAATATGTAATAATACATCAGATGATGCAATAAAACAATTAGATTTATCAAATAATAACGCAGGCTATAAAATGTCAGGTAAAATAGAAACACCAACAGGTGGTTTAGTAGTAGAAAATACAGCGGATGCTAATTTATCATTTACAGTTAGAAATACTGATAATTATTTTACTTTTAATAATGATAGTATTGATTGTTATAATTCAGTTGATGATACAGGAAGAATTTTAAATTTAAATAGTAATTCTAATCAGTATGTTAAATCACATTCATTATTAGTAGATACAGCATCAAATACATTAACAGGAGGATATACAGATGTTGTTGATAGTGCTATTGTTAGACAAAATCTAAAAGTAGATGGTAATTTAGATTTAACAAATGATATAAATTTTGATGGAGAAAATTTTAATATTAATGATACTAACGGTTTAACATTTTATAAAGATACAACAGACGCCTCTAATGTGATGTGTGTTAAAAACGCACAGGGGTATTTAAAATTTATTTCATTCGGTATTAATGCTTATAACACAAGTAACGACAGTTCTTCATTACTTTTATTAAATACAGCAAAGGGTAACGGAGTTTATTGTTTAAGTTTAGGTATTGGAGTTATTCAAGGTTCAAATAAACTAAATGTATCGGGTGGTAATAGTAATTTTGGTGGAACAGCATCATTTCAAAGCACATCAACATTTAATGGAGATATTTATGTTAATAATTCAGGTAGAATATTTCAACGAGCGGACGTCAATAATTCATTAAATGTAATATCAACAAATGAAATTAATTTTTCATTACAATCAAATATAACAACCGACCCTACAACAGGAACAATAGCGTTACAATTAAACGACACTAACGGAATTACTATTAATAGAGCAGTTACAAATAATCAAACATTTAATAGTATTGGTAATATCGTTGGAGAGGCAGATGTTATTAGCTGGGGGCGTTTTATGTTTCAAAATAGTAGCGAATTTAAGGAAGTATTGGATACTCAATATAAATTATTTGTTAGAAATGGTGATGCTTTAGGAGATATTAATTTAACTGTTGGTTTAGAAAGTAGCACACCTGAAATACAATTAACAGACGGTAAAGTTAAGATAAATAATAATTTAGAAATAGCACAAGAGACAATAAGCACAGTAGATCAGATAAGGTTTTTAAATACTGACGCAGGTGGGGAATATGCATTCTATTTTGGTAGTGTTGTAACAAGTAATGATGTATTTTCTATTTCACCAAGTGGCATTCTCGTTAATGGAGATATTGAGTATACAGGCTCTCTAATTCCAAGTTCTGATAAAAGGTTGAAGAAAGACATTAAGGAACTTAACCAGAAAAAAGCAGTTGAGTTAGTTAAATACATTGTTCCAAAAACATATCATTTTATTGATGACAGACAACAAGGTAAATCTTGTTGTGGTTTTATTGCTAATGTGGTTAAAGAAGGAAAAGACGGATATTTGAAATTTGATTATACAATGACAACACCCATTTTATGGAGCGCTTTACAAAATGCATTAAATCGCATTGATAAATTAGAAAAAGAGATAAAAACATTAAAAGGCAAAGGAAAAGGGGAAGCAAAATAAAAAAACTAAATAATAATATATGGGTTCTAAAACATCTAAAACTACAGCTACTGAAAATATGAAGCAAATAAAAGAATTAGATATTAATGAAAAACAAGGACAGATATGTTATTATTTAATACCTTAAAAGATGTTATTGAAAGAGTTGAAAAACTAGAGGAAACAAAAAGCGATAAAATATATTACAAACTTCCCCCAATGACATTATGCAATTATTCACTAATATAATTAATAATATTATCAAATAATATTATTAATCAATAACTAATTTAGCATCAAATCGTTTATAAAACATATCATTAACATCCCCTTTCATTAAGTTAATAAATAAAAAACTGTATGGTTCTTCTGTTGCTATATTATACACTTCTAATAATAGTTTCTTTGCTTCTTGTAGGTTTTTAGTATCTGCTACACTGGATTTCTTAATTAATACCGCGCTTAATTCTTCAACCATTGTTTCTATTTCTTTGTAGTTCCTTAACCTGAAGAAAAATAACTGACGACTATTGACACGAATTATAGGAGATAAAGCGTTAAATTTCTGTGTTGATGTTATAATATTAATTGCATTATGTCTACCTCTCACATACAATTGATTTAGTAGCGGTGAGTTTCTTGAAAAAGCCTTACTGTCTGCGAAGTCGTCCACAATAATAAGTATTGAGTGTAATTTATTATGGTCATTCTTTTTCTGGTATTCTATTACTTTATGTTGTCTTTTTATCACTGCTTCCAATTCTGAAGGAACATATTCATCAAACATACATTTCTCCTTTTCCAAATCAACCTTTAAATTGTCTTGAATGTATTTTTTAACTGGTAACCAATTGCTATCAACAGAAATTGAAGGTGACCAAATGTATATTCTAGCGAAGACATCACGATAAATATCTAATATCATTGATTGTAGTAATATACCTTTTCCACTTCCTGAAGGACCAATAATTATTTGACTAAATGGTAGTCGTGGTGCTATTTCATATTTAGATTGTTTAAAATCATATTCTTTAACATTAACAGGTTTAACTATGGGAGTTATCATTATTACTATTTAGAAATAAATTTCTATTATATAATGGTTAACAATAAAAAGGACTGGATTTCTGAAGGAAAGAAGAAATCCATTCTTTCAGAACAGATTGTATAACCCGCAGTTGCTTCCCCCATTGCCCGTGCTCGTCTTTTAATTCACATTTCATAAGCAAATGTGAGAATTAGTTTGAAAAAATGCCAGATTATTAACAATTTATTCTAATTGTTAATAATATGAGCGATGCAACAGAAGATAGCAACAAGGACAAAGGTTTTCAAATCAACACGCGAGGTATATCGTGCATTCCGTGTAGATGTAAAAAACAATTTTATCATAAAGAAACTAAAACCATAACAGAAACTGACAAGACAACAACAACAACAGTTGTTGACAAGCGTAATATGAAATTTGGCGGGAATGGTCGCCATCAATCACCTGATGATATTTTTAAACCTGAAGAATATAAACAAATTGGTTCAGTTGAAATATGTGACACGGGATGGAATAATAAAGATAATAGAATAACACCTGAAGAATTAGAAGAAAGAATTGAGAAGTTAGAAACAGATATTGATGAGATTAAGAAAGATATAGATGCTTTAAATACAATAAATTATAAAGTAGAATAATATGCCTGAAGTTGTTATTCAAAAGTCATCAAACCCTAATAAAAAATATGATGCTGTTATAGATGGTAAGAAAAAGGTATCATTTGGAGCTAAAGGCTACAGCGATTTTACAAAACATAAGGATGAAGAAAGGAAGGAAAAATACATAGCAAGACATAAAGTTAATCAAGACTGGAAAGATTATGAGACGGCGGGAATGTGGG
This sequence comes from Symbiodinium natans, assembly GCA_905221605.1. NCBI lineage: Eukaryota > Dinophyceae > Suessiales > Symbiodiniaceae > Symbiodinium > Symbiodinium natans. The sequence continues at coordinate 573,435 of CAJNDS010002107.1, forward strand.
CTAAAAATATATTATGGAACAAACCGACTATAGAAGCATCCATAAAAGATACTAACAAGAGGTTTAAGAACTTGAATATTAAAAATAATATATAAAACTTTTTATAAAAACTTTTATTTAAAAACTTATTATATTAATATACATATATGAGTAAAACCACAGAAGAATTTGATGAAAAAATGTTATGAAAACACTTTAGAAATATTGAAGTTGCTAGAGGAAATGAATGAAAAGATTGAAAACATAGAAAAGAACACTAAACCGCGATATATGCAATCTAACACCGATAAAGAAGCCACATACGAGAATAAGAAAAATGTTTATTTGACAAAGTTAAATAACAAAGAAATATTACAACCTAAACAAACAACATTAGATTATTATAAGATTAAATATAACAAAAAAGATAAGGTATATTATAGTTCTAATGAAGAATGAAATAGATTTAAATAAAAATACCAAAGATGAAGAACAATTTATAAAGTGTAAAACTTGTGGTAATTATTTCCCAACAAATATGTTTATAGTAAATAAAAATTCCTGTAAATCTCGTTCTTGTAAGTTCTGTAGAGCACAAAAACAAATGAAATCAAAAATTTTAAAAGATTGATTTTATAATTTATGAATTATAAAATTAATCTATTCTATGAAATAGAATAGTGCCCATAAGGTAAACTGTTCACCTTATCTAAATAATATCTTTTGTTATCATAGCTTGATAATGCCATCTTTACCTGATTTATTGAATATATTTGATGGTTTTTACTTCTTATACTGTTAAAACTTACTGTATCACACCTGTTATCTTCAAGTGTTTCTAAATATTTTTTGTAATTTAGTTCTCGCTTTACCTTATGCTTTACTATTCCTTTTGATTTCTTTTCTTCCTTGTCTTGCTTGTATATTTTGAATGCATATGATTTAGGTTTTAAGCCTATGAAGTTGGTAATTATTTTACCGTCTACTTCATCTTTAAATTTTCCGAGCACCTTCTTATTAGTGACATCATAACATTTATGTTCTTTATCATAACCGCTAAAATCCATATGTTTTTTCATCTCATTAAAGTCATCATATACATCTTCAGTTTTTATATGAGTAACAAAACTATCTGTATCTGTGTATATTAATCTTACCTTGTCTTCATACTTTTTCTTTAACACATCATAATAAAATGAATACATATGTAACTTTGATAAATCTAATATACTCATACCTACATATATAGGCTTGTTAAGTTTTACTGTTTCTTTTAACTTTTCAACTCCTACTAGATTTTCGTTTATGATGTGTCTGTGTTTATAAGTAGGAGCATTAACTACTTTTTGAAATCGTTCTGGTGTATCAACTAGTTCAAAATTAATATGTTCTCTTACATTCTCCATCGTTTTTCCATACACGGCGTTATTCATTAATTTATACATATCCTTTTCAAAATCACTTGTAGCTTCCTTTTTTTTATTTGTGTTAAAATCTATCCACGGTTTTAACCATTCTTTTTGTTTGAACATTATTGTTCTGTTTATCTTCTTTAGTTTTAGTCCTTGTTTCAAATAATATTTTAACATCTTAATGTGTAATACATAATTCTGTTTATTATATACATTAAGTATCAACTTATTAGTTTTTTCATCTCTAGGCTCCTTGTTGTGATTGTATGCTTTGTAAATGGTTTTTTGTGTTTCACTTAACATATCTGTCGTTACATTCATAATCTCCGGTGCTAGTGGATAGTCAATATGTTTATCGTGTAATTCTTTAGGATACTCTAAATCAACATCCAATATAAAACCTACATTAGTGTCACTCCAAGAGTTAAGTTGTTTTTCCGTAAAGTTATCAACAAATTTAATATCTTTGTATGGTAGTTTTTGACACATCGCTAGACCATATAAATTATTAGCATCAAGGTAGTTTATATAAGAAGACGGTTTATTTTCATCATACATTTCATTCATATATTTGTTATTTGCTTCTGCTCTTCTCTTAGAAACTTGACACATACCACCGCGTAGACCCTTCTCAACCATTTTATATAATTCTTCATCATATATTAAATCTAAAGTTACACCCGCTTTTAATAGCATAGCATCCCAAGCAAAATTAGGTAAAGTGTAATAATGAGCAGGGTCTAAACCGTAATCTTCTAAACATTTAGTTCTGAAATTTTCAAAAACATCTGTTAATAATAAAACATCTGTTTTAAGATACAGGTCGTGATACTCACCGAGATTTTTAATGTTAAAATGTTTCCATATATGTTGTGCTTTTTCATAATCTTCATCTTTAATATCTTCTTCCGATAGTTGGCTGTAGAATTCTTTTTTAGGTGGTAATTCTGTTTCATTGAATTTGTTAAAATCATTCATATAGTCATATGGGTAAATACCCTTATCTGTTAATAAATCTAAGTCATAATCATCCTTAACATACTCACTATTTTTACTGTATGTAAAATGATTTGTCCAATTATCTCGTTTCTTATTATCCTCATATTTTGTTAATTTAACTAACTTATCTAAAGATGATGATAAGAATCTAAAACTATCCTTGAACTCAAGTTGTTTTAAACAAAAGGTAACAAACTTCTCGCTGTTCTGTGCTATTACGCTTACATCATCTTTTTTAGTATTAAGTTTATCAAGATTTGATATAATAAGGTGCGCATCATAATTTTTAAGATTATGAAAAAAGATAGGTATTTTAAAGTATTTGAAACAATAATCTAAATTACACTTGTTATGTGCACAACCACGATATAAACCTGTAAAATGACAATGGTCTCTAACTTTCTTTTTATCTTTAGTATTATTAAAAGCACCGCCACATATAAAGCATTTCTTACAATCTTGGAATTCTTTTTCTTGTTCGTGTGTTATAATCATTGGTTTAGGATATTTCATCTTATCAAATATTTCTTCTCTTATTTCATTCATCGTTTTACAAAAATTATCCATACAATCCTCACCCCTATAAATGTATGGTTTAACTTCATCTGTAATTGAGTTAACAACATTTAACATAAAACCTGATGGGATATGATTTTGATAACTACCTTTAATACACGCTTGCATTGGCGCTTCGTTTTTTAACATATGTGACGTTAAACACTCAAAATCACCATATATAACATAAGGACATCTCAACTTTTTGTAATGCTTTTGGAAAAACATTTTTTCTTTTTCTTCAGGCATCTCAATGGCTTGAACTTCATTAGCCATACAACCTTTTAATGTATGAGCGGTTAATAATGTTTCTTTTTGAAAGCCTTTGTGACAAAATCTACAATGAAACATTCTATTAGTTTTTTTGTTTGTTTGAGAACCCATTAAACGAGAATAGTCCTTAATATAAACATAATGACTTCCATCATCCTCATCTAACCGTAAAAGGTTAATATGAAAAGTTGGTTTAACTATTTTTGTTACTTTGTCTACTCTTATTTTGTTTTTATCATTATCAACTGTATAAACATTTACTGAAACGGTATTGTTGTTGATTTCTTCAAAATGTTGAATATCTTCATTTGAAGCTGGAAAATTAACACCATCCCATTTTATTAAGCTTTCATTATCTAATAGCTTTGCATAATGAAAAAGTCTTTCTGGATGGTCTTTTTTGTAGATGTCATAAAACCTACACAAAATACAATATTTTAAACAAAAGTCATCATCATTGTTAATATTAATACACGCTTTTTTCTTTGCTATCCAGTCGGGTAGTTCTATAAATTTACCTGCTCTTGTTGGGTCATATTTGTCAGAATGAATTGTTACTTTATCTACTTTCTTTATTTTTAATCCTGATTTTCTTAAGTTTTTGTTTTCAACTGCTATTTCAATATCACTTGGCATATTGTTTATTGCATCGTTTAAATCTTGTTCATTTAAAATATTGTATCTTCTACTTATCAGTGTATGTAGTTCCTCTTCTTCATCAACGTTTTCAAATACTAAATCAACTGTTATTAAAACTTTCATACTCTTGTGTTTCTTAAGATATTCGTTTAAGCGTTCTTTTTGGTATTTAAGGTATGATAAACCTTTAAAACCTGAAAGATTTATGTTTGAAATGGAATAAGAATTAGCATAAGATTTTAAAGCGGATTGTTCATCTGTTATTGATGCTTTGTTTTTAATAGCATAACTTTTTAAAGCTTGACGAACCATAATTTTTTTAGAAGCGTCGTTTAATATTTTAAAGCGTTTGTATTCTGGAGTTTTAGATATTTTGTTAAGTTTCTTTGTTAAACGCTCTGTAAAAGGCTTTGATGGATTATATGGGTATTCTTTGTCATTTATATTAACTTTCTTTAATTGTTTACCTTTATCATTAACTTTAATCTCACCTATTTTTGAAGATAAAACATATTTCATAACAGATTTTTTTAATGTATCTTCCATATAAATATAATGGTTATCTCCCTTTAAGTCGGGACTGAGGTCATCGGGCTCCATACCCCTTAAGGGGGCTTCCCTTTAAGACCCTTTGGGGGGCTGGGGCTCGGCGGGGGGCACCGCCTTAAAAATATAAAATTAGGTTTTATAATATGTGTTATTATAAAACTTAATTAGTATGTGAAATTGTTTTCATCGTGTTCATCATATATTTGTTCTCGTTCCTGTGATATTCTGTCTACTTTCATTTCTAGTTGTCTTCTTGCATCTTTTTTATTCCGCTGTTTTTTTAGTGCTTCTATTTCATCACATAAATCACAACCTTCAAAGGTTTTCTTACAAAAATTACAACCAATGAAATATACAATATTTTGTATTGTATGTTCTGGTAAAACTTGTATTGAATTGTTTAAATGTTTCTTCTTATCATTACAAATCATACAATAAATGGGGTGGTCTTCATCATCATAGTCTAAAAGACGATTGTAATATTTTACCTGTTCGGGTTGCTCGGTCATAGGCTCCTTACCTCTTAAGGGGGGCTTCCCTTTAAGACCCTTTGGGGGCTGGGCTGGGGCTCGGGGCGCGGGGCGCTCGGTGGGGTAATCCTTTTAGGGTTTTATCTTCACTCCTTTCAGGGTTTTATTAAAAAATGTTTTAGTAAAACGAAAGGGCAAGGCGAGGCACGCGGAGCTGTGTAAGCAAAACCAAATTCCTAAACCAAACCCAAAAAACAAAATCATCAAAAAAAAGGAACGCTTTTTACACGAGGGGCGGACGCGAGGAACGAGCCTCGCGTGCTAACGCGACAAGGGCACGAAAAGCAAGAATACAAAGGGGTGCGTTCCTTTTTTCAAAACAACAGACCTACCTAAAAACAACAAGCCTCAAGGACTAAACCGAAAGGACTAAACCCTAAACCCTAAACCCTAAACCTCAAACCCTAAACCCCAAACCCTCACTTCTCAATGATAGGAAGAGCCGATAAAGCTCGCGACACTTTGGAACTTCTGCGTCTCAATGACGCTCTTCACCTGGCGGAAAGGTATGATGTCTTTATTCTTTTTATTTTAGGGCTTAAGGGGTTTAAGGTCACTCGGGTAGGAGGTCTAAACTTATATTTTATGTTTTGAAGTCTATGATATATATTATTTTTGGGATTTTGGGTTATTTTGTGTGGGAATTGTCTGTATTTTTGGAGTATTTATATTTTTGGGATATTTTTGTGAATATGACCCCTTGATATTCGTTATTTTGGGGTTTAGGGGGTTTAGGATATAGGATAAAGGGATTTAGCCCTGTCATCTGTTGATATTTTGTCGCTCTTCCTTTGTCAATTCTGCTTTCATCAAAGAACTTCTGCCTTGAGGGATTTATGCCTTGCATAGGCACGAAACATACAAAACTTCGTGGCACTACTCTGACATGAGTAGTGGATTTATCTGATGTGAGATTTTCTCACTGATTGCTCAAAAGAAGGCCAGTAGTCAGTATTACAACTGACAACCGCCAGTATGACAACTAACTATTGCCAACCGCCAGTATTACAACAAACAACCGCCAGTATAACAACTAACTATTGCCAACCGCCAGTATTACAACTGACAACCGCCAGTATTACAACTGTCAACCGTCAGTATTAATACCTATGGGTTGTAGTATTTTAAACTGACCTTCTTTGAGCAACACGGTTGAAACTGTACAACTGTTCACATTACACAGCAACTGTTGGCGTCAGCATCAGGATTTGATGCTTGGCTTCTGTCTTCATTAGCCATTTCTATGGAGCGCTTGATACCACGCCTATAAGCAACAACGCCCCGAATATCATCCACGAATTGGTCATTGGCAAAAACTAGTTCACTTCCCTTATGTTGGTTGTATTCAAGCGCGTAAGCTTGAGTGAACAATGATACCAATTCAAACCTCAACTTTTCAAGATGAGGAATGACGGCATCTATTAAAGCCAATGGAGGTAGCATCGTCAAAGATGTCGAGATAATCTTGTCTTCTGTTTGTACACCACTTTTCTTGTCATATATTGACAAGAGTTCTTCCAATGCTTGGTCGCAAAAGAGCTTCAGGTTTTTTCAGCAACGTGTCTTCAATCAAGTTCACTTCCTACAATCGGTCTGTGCATACAGGCCTGATGGATAAACTGTTCAACTTAAGCGAGCAAGGCTGACCGTCCGAAGATGCTGACGATGAAGTCGTTGAAGCCAAGGCACACGCATTAACCTAAAACCCTAACCTTAAAGACCAAAAACCCCAACAAACATTCATACTAAAATTTACTATGAATATTTGACAAAACATTAGAAGGTCAAACACCCCAGAAATCCCCGAATTTATGAAATCCCTGAAATTATGCATAAGGTAGATATATAAAAAATGTAATATTTTAGGCATAAATTATGAAAATTTTGAAATAATATTTACAAATAATGAATAAGGTGTCTAATGTCCCAGAACCAACCCCCAAAATTCAAAATCAAATATTTTTGAAAATCCCCTGAATTTTGAAAAATAAAAATGAATAAGGTAATCTTATGAAAATGGAAAATGAATGAGGTAATTTTTCAGGAAAATAATGAATAAGATTAAACATTAAAAAATAATTGTAATAATTTAAGACTTAAAATAAAAAGCCCTAGAAAAATTATTTTATGAAATGAAAAAGGTTCATAAAATGATTTTTTGTATATTTTATATTTTAATTATGATAAAATGAATGAGGTTAAATGTATAAATTGATATGTGGGCGCCTGTGGCGGAAGCCCCAGAACCACCCTTTTACTAATTTTTTCCCCCGCCCCGCCCCCCCGCCCCCGCCCCGCCCCGCCCCCCGAAATGGTGATCGAAATGGTGTACTGATGGCCGTCAGACAAATGAACCGTACATGTATCACTTGCTGCCAAATGTGCTCCTCGTGTGATACATATAGATAGGATGGCTACTAGACGAGAGGGATGAGTTAAAGCATCCAGGTTCACCCTGCCCTGCGGGGCTGGGTCCTTTAACATTTGTACGTTTTTTCCTCTGAATTAGGAGAAAAGTTGAGAGGAAAGACTTGCACGACTGTTGTGTGTGTGATTCAGTGAAACCTGCATAGAACCAAAATGGAAGGCGAAGGGCTCGCGAGGGGTTGGGATCCACCTCGACGTCGCTGTAAGTCACGGTTCGGCGGTTGCAGAGGGCACCAGTAGCATTTCACTGTCTGGTGTGCTAAGCCCGATGCTACTTGCCATTTGTTACCAACTCCGTGCCTCACACGTAGAGTATGCGCTTTGCGCTGGAAATATGAGACGCGCAGTTCCAAAGCAGCGACGCCGGTGCCATCGCCGAGCCTGGCACGTCCGGGGCTCGGGGGGTTCTTTCGAATGGGTGATAATGGATGTATTGGTACATGTTCAGGGCGGCCCATAGTCATCAGAGGGATCGGGAAGCCGGGAAGCGTCATGTCTCTGTGTGTTGGAGTTTGCACACCACGATCAAGGTTCGCGAGCCCGGGCCCAAGACGCTTGCAAGCTTCATGGTTGTTCGAGGGTCCAGGCTTGAGTCGGCTTGAATGGGGCTAAGAGCGGCCGAGGCGCTCGATCAGAGATGGCCTCGTTCCTTTTCTTGGCCATGGCCTTGCAAAGTGGGAGAGCAGAAATTGAGAGATGACGAGAACTGAGGAATACTGAGGATAAGTTCGCACATGTCTGAGGTGCACGGCTTGGCTGCAGAATCTTGCTTCGATTCATGCTGGGCAGCGGAGGGACTAGTCAGCCACAGGAAATGATTTGATTAGGCATGGTTTTGGGCTGTTGGGGTTTAGTTGGGTGGACATGCTTCTTCCTCTCTACCTTCGTTCCGACATGGCTCTCACCAAGGAACTTCTGGAGCACCAGGACACGTTCCGCAGCGAGAGCGAAGCGGTTCTCGCACAAGTAGGGAAGGAAGGAGGGAATCGAAGGAACGAGTCGAAGGGAAAGCAAGGAAGGAAGAAAAATCAATTGGATCGTTTTTTGACCTGGCCTTCTGATGTTGAAGCTTGTGCCCCTCCGTCAACCTTCCGTCTAAGATGTCAGCAATGCTTTGATCAGACTTTGATCACGGGCCGATTCTAGGCAGTGTCTACGCATGTACACTCGTGCTCCGTTTGAGGCAGCTTTGGGAGCCATTGGAGCGCTGTGAGTCCAAATCTACACACTGGGAGCGGCGAGAGCGTGGGGGAGCAGTGATCGGGGCGAGGGTTCGCTGGATCACTACGGGATGCGGGGCTCAACACCCTCTGACACCTCGCTGTGGCCGAGGCTTCCTTCGGGGCCTCCTCCCATGCTCCATCTACTCCATCCTCTTATGTTGAATGCAAGACAAGAAAGTTTTTCTCTCTCGCCGTATTACGAAGGGCCCGCGGGCATGCTCAGGTGAGGTGGGAATGCATAGTGTCCTATGGCACATGAAGGTGTGACGCTTCCTAACAAAGTTGGAGAGAGCTCGGAGTTGCCAGTAGAAGAATTCTATGGTCTGTTCTTAAGCCCAAGAGCCTTGTTCTGAATGAGAAGAGAAATTGTGACTTTGGGCAGAAGGTCTTCCGTCTGCCAAATTTTTGAGAATCTCATTGCTGAGACCACACACGACTTCCCCATGTCTTGTGATCAATAAGACAGCCCCTTTCCTGATTAAGAAACGATGCTTTGTTCATAGCAAAAAATAGACATATGTCTTCTTTTTCTGAAATAGAGACGGGAACCTGCGCAGTTCGCAAGCCATTTTTGACTTTCGTAAGCATTGCGGGAGTCCCGCCTGATCAAGTACGAGGTAAGACGCCCCCTCACATTGGAAGTAGCCTAGAAGGCCGTAACAAACCCAGTGCATTGCGTCTTCATCTTGCTGAGAACAAGCGTAGCCCGTAGAAAAAGTCCTCGAGCATCCTCAATACGAAGAAGGGCGCAGTTTTGTTCAGAGGAAGAGGGGCTTCGGATTTTTCCTTCAACTTGAGAGAAGGGTTCTCATGTCTTGAGAATATAATAAGAGAGACTTTCTTTTGTCCAATTACGAGCAAAGCAACGCAGAAGACATGATACGGACGCAGGAACGGTCCCTTCTCTTCTCATCATAGCAAAAGCGCTTACGAGCCAGAAGTCCACCCCCTTCATCCTGGAAAACAAAAGAACGCCATAATCTTCAGAACATTAAGGCGAAGGCTCTCACTTCTGAGTAGATATGGGACTTTCCTTTTATCCACTAAGCATGGAAAAGCTTGCGACGGATACGAATAGGCAAGAAGGCTCTTGTTACCAAGGAGGGACACTGTCTCGTTTTGAATAAGTTCGTCGGCAAAGTTCTCATGTTCACAAAGTCGTAGAAAGAAAAGGTTGTCTTGTTGGATCATGCAACCTCAAAGACTCCTGGCCTTACCAAAAGCAGAACAGTTGCAACAGTGACCGATTCCGATGAACAACTAGGAAGAAAGCAGCCCATCCTCTTCTCAAAGAGCGATGGGACCCTCCGAAGAAGTGAAAACGTCTTGATTTTTGGTCGGAAGGAAGTGAGAGTGCCCCTGTAAATCTTCGTAGGAACTTGGAATCATCCCCTCAGTCTTGCGAAGGAAAACTGGAAAGACGAGTTCCTGCGCCCCCTCCACTTCTTACTTAGAAAAGAGGGAGAGAAAGAGAGAGAGAGAGAGAGAGAGAGAAAGTGAGAGAAAGAGCGAGACGGAGGGGGGCTCTGTGCGGAGGAAGGATGCCAGACACTAGCTTTAAATAGGTTTGAAAATTTGAAAACTCACCTAAGGTCAAGATCCCGGTAAATGACACGACTTGTTGATCCCATTGTGTTGATCCCTTACCCTCAGAAGTCAAGAGGAGGTCTGTGACAAAAGAGCGCCCCAAAGAGTTTGAGGAACTACTTCAGCTAGAAGCAAACAATATAAAGGAGTGGGACACTTCCGTTGTCGGTAGATGCGGCATATACAAGTAGAGAACGACCGCTACTGGGACCAATCCTATCAAGTCACTTGCGCCACCTTTGTGATGACTTGACCAACTCCTGTAGCTCGTACGGGATTTGTGTGATGTTCAGAACCTTGTATTTGTTTATAATGCAAGGCACGCGTCCGGTGTCTTAGAAGACCGCATCTATCCTGCTTCGGAGATCAGGTGCCTGGAGAGATGTAAAAGTGCCGAAAATTGAAGCCAGCTATACGGTTTGGACAGGCTTTTGGAGGGTTTTCGAAGGGCACGAAAGAAGCTTAGCCATTCTGATTCGGTATTTCAGGTGCTTGTGAGGATGTCAGCAGGGAACGATCGAACGGAGATACTTAGCTGCATAATTCTTTTGGGGTTTCATTATGTCCGACGCATCTCGCCCCAAAAACCCCCCGACCACAGCGGACAACGGAGGGCGGGACAACTTCCAATCGCAACTTCCCATGTATCGCACGGGCATCGGACCGAACAACGGTTCAGGAAACACCTTGTCAGAAGTTAACTTCATGAGTCAGCCGCACCTGTATATGTCTGCCCCAGAAGACGTTTCAGGTTGCAGCCCAGGGTGCCGGTCAGATGGAATCTGCACCTGTGTTTCTTCAATTAAAGTGCTGTCAACCCGCTTTGTTTTGTTAATGAACGATTACAAGGCTGCACAGTCAGCGGGTCAGAAGACCCTCTTGGACCTGGCTGTATGGGGAAAATAGTGTGCCAAAAGTTGTGGAAGGTGTCAATGCACGTGGCAAGGACACAGAAGGAAGTGCCGCAGACGGACGAAGCGCCATTGAACAGTTGAACGTTTACGATGGGTGAACCAGAAGCCACCCAGCCCGTGATGCCTCCGCTCGTTGTTGGCGTCTTATAGCACAGGCATCAATAGCTCATTTTACATGTGCAGGCGTCAGATCTGCTTATCTTCCTTCCTTCCTTCCTTCCTTCCTTCCTTCCTTCCTTCCTTCCTTCCTTCCTTCCCTCTCTCTCTCTCTCAGCTGCTACCATCGCGCAGCGCAGGACCTCGGAGCTCCGGAAACTGCCTGGCACTCGAGTTTTCTTGCTGCAAGATGGAATTGAGTGCACTGCGATGCCGTGATTGGGCGACGTCTTTTCATGCACTTGGCATCGCCCGTGCCGCCGAAGGGCGCCAATGCAATGCACGAAGCACGCTTCCGCGCCAATCTCACCCTTCCGACTTCCCACCGCGCGCCAAACCAGGGCTGCCAACCCCAACCAAAAGCATATAGCGGCATATACATACACGTCGAGCTCTTTCGTGCTCGGCAGTGACTCGGCTTGTTGTGGATCTCTGTGTTGGTTTCTCAGTTTCGAATGCAACTCTATGTGGCCCCAGGATGCATTCCCGATGCTGCTGTTTGTTTTACAGGACATGGCCTGTCGATTTTCGACACTAAGATAAATACCTTGGTCACAGATTCTCCGGCATCATAACGATAATTAATCATGCGTCCGTGCGGGTCGTTTACTGCTTGTGCTCTGCCGCTACCGCCCCCACCGAAGCTGTGCCCACCGCCGCGCGCACGCTGCCCCCGCCGCCACTGCCCGCCACCGCTGCCGATGCCGGGCTGCTGCCCACGGCCCCCTGCGGGTGGCCCCCTGCGGGTGGCCCGCTGCACACTGCCCACTACCCCCTGCCCGCTGCCTGCTGCCACGTGCTGCTGTTTGCAGGAATCTGTGCAGAAGCATCTGGACAGGCACGCGTTGTGCGGTGAGAATGTTATAGGTTATAATTGTGTGCGATCTATTTTGCTGCTCATTCAAGCATGCTGTTCGGCATCGTCCAAGCTTTACAGGTCTGAGGTGCTCGACCACGAGGACATGCAGCTTCGAGTGATGTTCTCACGCGCAGTTGCAGGGCTGGCTGGCTTGCGCATGGCCCCGGCAACGCCATTCCAACGTGGCGCTTGCAGTGTTTCCTGCGGCACTTAGAGTCTGCCCGGCTAGTGACCTCCCGATGCAGCACGACATTCTTTTTGGTGGAGTAGTTGCTTGAGGGTTGCTGGCCAATTAGGCCATGTCGCATAGGGCTGTGTCCACAAAGACCGCAGAACCTCGGGCACGGAAGATTCAGAGTGGGTTGGACAGGGGGAAGAGGTGGGGAGGGGATCCACTGTGCTGAAAAGTGACGGCACCTGGCTCGGCTCGAAATGGGATGATACATGACCTGGGCGAGAACGCATGCAGGATAAAGGCAAAGGCCAGATCCAGCCCAGAACCCAGGTTTGCAGCCGAGAGCCCTGCTGTGGACACCAGGGCACGGTGTTCCATGCAGGTTAAGGCTCATTGTGAATCCGGGGCTCTGGTGGGAGGACGTTCTGGAATCGAGCTCCATGATGGCATGGACATGGCAACGCAAGGAGAGCAAGGCAGGATACGTTGCTGATGATTGTTGAACACATGTGACATTGTGCCTGCTCGGGCTTCAACTTGCTACTGCCTTTCCCATACCACAGGATCTTGGCACCAACCACACGCCCCTGCCGAAAAGGCAGCGCGACGCAAGAACGGTGAAGGCCGCCGGGTCTGGGAATACATTTAGCGCTGCGCGACCCGCCTGGGCCGGGGCCTGCCCAGCCTCGCAAACCGGAGAGGGTGTAAGTAAGGTGCTATCAAGCTTCCGAGCTTGGAGAGGCTTGGTGCAACATTCCCTTTTGGGGATCCTGTGACGCACACGCACGTACAGCATATGTACAGGATAGACAAGCAGGATGGGTAGACTGAGGGGAACAGAGGGACGAGTAGTCGGGGTGAGAGGGGTGGTTGGGGGCAGGGGGGGGAGGGGGGGAGAGGGTCCCCCAGATCTGATGCACCGACACCTGTGGGGGGTAACCCTTCCAGGCGGAAGGTGGGGTACTCGCTTTATGCTACCCATACACCTTACTGCTTGAGGTCTCCGCGGATTTTGGACATTGGACCCATTTGACTTCTTCACTTCGCAGAATGAACATCGACGATTCCTTCGCATTTCTTCAGTCCTAGTCCGAATACGGTTTGCTTTGCTACTTCTTCGTCCTCGGCATGGCGCTAAAGAGTAAACAACACAGCTCCAGAAAAAGGCTTCAATGCAAGATGTTGTCTCATGGACCTGAATGACATGAGTTTTTCAGGCCAGCACTCTGACCTCAGCGTGTTTCAGCTTTTAGTGTTGTGTATTTAGTGCCTTCAAGTCGTGTACTGTACGTGGGTTATGCCGGTTATGCAATGTTCTGCACTTGTTCGCCCTTTCTCTCGGAGGCGTTGCAAGCACCTCTCCTCCGCTCTTCGAGAGCCCCCGAGGCACTCGGGTGGGAAGATATTGGAGCAGCGAAAAATGGCATTGAGGAATGCCTGCTTGATTGCTGTCCGCGCTAGCCAAGAACTCTCATGTATCGGGTCAGGCCTGCGGTCCCCGAATACCCCCGACTTTGACGGTCTTGAAAGACACGCTCCCGAGCACTCGAGTCGGAGGCACAAATCCCCCGAGGTCTAGAAACACATGTTTAGCTACTAACTGCAAGACGTGGCTTACTGGGAAAGGCGTGGCTTGAAAATGGTTTGTCCACGCGCTGCAAGGTTGAGACAGTTGTGAGGTGGCTGCACAGCCCACATCAAGTCAACATCTGGAGAATGTTGCTTCCCAGCGTTTGGGCCGTCCAAGAAGCAACGGCATGTCAACACTAGGTGTGTCCAACACCAAGAGCGGGAGGGTTTAGTGAGGTGGCTGCACGGATGTGCGCAGTGCGCCCGAGGTGGCTTTGGCACATTTTGGAGTGACCAATCTGGGAGGGTTGGGTTGGCACGAAAATGGGTGCGATAGGCCGAGGTCCCAAGCCTTAGTCACGGCTGAACGAGCTAGACTCTAGAACATTGCCGAAATTGCTGAATCTAAGATTACCTTGGCAAGGTACTACTTGTTGCTGGCCCTGCACTGTTTCCACATTAAGCCCTATAGGCCAGCTCTAACGTGCGAACACCTCGTATCCACAGCCATCGTCGCCTCAGAAAATTTTCTCCGTGGGCTTCAAGTTCTCTCATGTTACACTGGCAGCTGGAGAGGCGGACGTTTTTTGCTTGGCCGCCGAATAACGTCGCAACAGGACTACCATGCACTTCCTCCAACGATAGAACCTGAATCATGCATGGTGATCTTGGGGAATGGGAGCTCCCACGCCCCCACATAGGCAAGAACCAGTGCAAGTCTGCGTCCACGTAAAGTTGCTGAGCAAGACGCAGAGTTCCACCTCGCAGTGAGAGATGAAGCCATGACGTTTGCACGGAAGTTCACTTTCCTTGCCGCTTTGCCGCTTTCAGCAAGTGAGCAGGCCTCGGCCTGTTCGGACGCCGGCTCGGCCGCCTTCTCGGCCATGGTCGCGGCGGTGCGCAGGCATGGCCGCAGCGCCTTGAAGGTCGCACTGCTGGGCACTTAAACAGAGTCAGAGCTGAGAGTGATCTTTTGTCTTCCTTGGCACCATGCGGCACCACTGCAGCTGCCTAGCTCCTACTCCATTGCTCTGCTCCTCGACCTCTCCTTTCACTTTGACAGCACGCGGCCCAGAGAAGCAGATTTTCGGTGCTCTCCATAACAGGACAATGGGACCCTACAATCATCCTTTGGCCACAGGAACCACAATGATCACAATGGGACCCTACAATCATCCTTTGGCCTCGCCCTGGTGTGCTGGTGTGCATTTGGCGACAAAAGAGAACCCTGGCCCTTGTGCCGGCACCAAGAGAGACACAAGTGGCAAAGCCCTCGGTCATGACATCACCTAGAAGCATCTGTGCTGAGATGGGCTACCTAGGCTCCACGTCACATGAAGAAACAGCCAAGACAAAGGAAGGAAACGACACCAGCTGCACGGGAGAACTACTGTAGCCAATGGATGCAGCAGGAAAGCTGCTTGCGTCCCACCCTGTGTCCCACCCTGTTTTGCGGCTGCTGGGCATTTGAGCTTTCTCGGGCTCTGCTTGCGCCGATATAATGTTTGCTTGATGTTCGCCGAGGCGTGTTGGTGTGCTCCGTGAGCTACCTCTCCAGTTACGGCTCCCAGTACGCCGGGTTAGGCACTTACGGATCTTGCGGATTGAGAGCCGCAGGACACACCATAATTAGGTAAAAGAGAACGGAGCGGAGCTCGGAGGGAGCGCATGCATGAGGGGCTCCCTGCGCCGTGCCAGCGCACGTGGTGTGGGCGTTGCCGCTGGGGCGACGGCACATCCCCAAGCTGTCGGGAGCACTGACAAGCTTCACAAGCTTCACAACTCCACAGAGGGTGAAAAGCAGCTTTTTGCCTCGCGCAGTGGCAGGTGGGTAGTCTACTGCGCCGGATGAGCCTTGCCGAGGCCGAGAATGTCGCGATGTCCATTTCAAGGGGTACTGTATGCGTATAGACTATAGGAGCGATCCGCTGTAAGGCGGAGAAAGGCGGCATATGGCGGCGCAACGATCCTGCCAGGGTAGACCCCATGCAAACAGTAGCCCAGAAGTCCGAAAGTGAGGACAGTACGCGCTACGCGAACACAGACGTCCAGAAGCGAGAACGCGATATTCGTTCAAGGATGCGAGCGCGCGGTCTTTAGCGACCTACCCCCGCTTGCCCTGAAGCGTGGGAACCCCTTACATTTTTGACACACGGTTTGGGGAAAAACGGGGACTCTGGAAGGATTGAAGGAGTTAGTCTGAGTTGGGGCGCTCGGCTGTGATTTGTTGTTGAAAGCAGGCGGCTTTGCCGGCGACGCTGGGTTTCATCGGGGCTTGGGCCTTCGCCGCCATGCTGGTCTACTTCCGCAACGGCCCCTACTCCTATGTTCTTGGCCTCGGAACCTCGGAGTCCTGGAGTCTCCGCGTATCTCCGCGTCATCTGAGTCTTCTGGGTCGCCTGAGGTGGGCTTCTGCTCGGCCTTCACGGCCGTCAAGTTCCTTTCCTGTAACTCGGCTGACCCCACAGCCTCCGATCATACGGCATAGCATCCACGAGCGAGGCAGCGTATGAGGTGCAAGGTGCTCTTTGAATAATCGAAGCCAGCACTTCCTTTAGGCGACAGCCTGCAACTCGCCACGACATGCAATTCGACGATGTACGCGTGTTGCCCGACCCAACTGGCACCAGCTGCACATTGCACTTTCTGTTGTGCTCTCATGTTTTCTGCCCTCTGCTGTCCTCTCTTCACTGCGTGTTGAGGCCTGCTGGCCGCAGCAGTGGAGCTGCCGGGACGCCAGTGATGAATCAGCAACTGCAAACTGTCATGGACACCAACCGCCACAATTAAATGGAGGCTGGTGCTGCCCGTGGACGCACGTGACCTCCTGCAGCGGCCCAAGCGTGCGTGCACGCGCGGAGTCACGCAGTGGCCGATAATCGAAACTTTCATGGATTCTCGGCATCGAAGCAAAAGAACCCTACAAACTGAACGACAGGCATCCAAGTGACCAGTCTGAATACCAGAATAAATGGTCCAATGCAAGCCTTTTCATTGGACTCGTACTTGCATACACAGGCAGTCTGCCTGAATTCAATGAGATGCTAAAGGCTCGCCTGTCCTGGCTTGCAAAACCTTTAGCTAAGAAGAAACATGCGTGTTTTTCCGAGAAGGGAAAGAACGACTATCGTCACCCCCGTTGAAAAACAACAGCCCCCTGCACTTCAGAATGTGAGACGAAACCTATCCAATGCGGGTGCTCAGCGACAACAGGAACGCCAGACTGTCCTTTTGGCGCTTTGGAACTCCATATAGGACTATATAGCGAAATCAAGCGAAATCCCACGATCTTTGACCCACGGGTGAAGGTATCTTTTTGTTGTCTTTTTTTTGCATGGTCACGCTTGTCCCACGTTCTTTATGATGCTTGACCACTGGCTAAGCGACTTCATTGAAAGCTGTGGCATGAGGCGAAAAGTCTTGCACACAGGCACAGCCATTGCCACAGGGGCTACAGATCACCTAAAATGTTTCTCCAATCACCCCGCAGGGATAGGCCAGGGGTTCCATCAGGGCCCTTGATTGATATCGGTTTGAGAGGATGTTATGAAAGGCCGCGCAACGCTTCCGGCAGGAATGTTGCCATGGGCGACTCGCGGCGTTAACTCTCGACGATTGCAATGAGAGCCACAATGACCCTCACATAGATACGACATAGTTACGTAGGCCTGACACACCTGTTGATGCAGGAATGCAGGCCTGTGGGCCCCCTGCTTGATGCTTCAAACATCGCAACCAGACATTCTGCAGCTTAGCATCAGGGTGCACACGTTCACACTTGCTGCTGTAAGGTGCAAGAGTAGGCACAGGGGTCTTTTGCCGAGGCAGGCGCGAGTGGCCTCGAGCCTGGTGGGTCGCAGCCCCAAAAGCTGACAGCTCCCGAGAAACGGAGGGTTTCGCTTCGCTGGGCGAAAGTTGATGGGTTCAACTATTGTCGGGATGGCTCGCAACTCGCATCTTCCAGGGTCACATGTTACTTCAAAGTTTGATGGAGTGTCGAGGCATCGTGCTGAGTGTGTGGAAAAAGGCCCACTTAGTAGCGGGCAGCGGGACATATCTTCTGTTGTTTGCACGTTTCTCAGCACCTTCTCCTGTGTCCTTCTTGCTTCAGCTGTTGTCGTTTGTGGTCTTCCTGTAAGGAGCTGTCAAGACCGTCATGGACGTCTCACTGTCATGGTCAGGTATAGGAAGTCCTTGGTTCGTATTCTACGACTGCGTGATCCTGCTTGTCAAGACGTGTTGTGTCGGCTTATGCCGACCTCGTGGCTTGTGCATAGCACTGGGATGGTGATGTCACGAAAGCTCGCTCTTTGAATCTTGCGGGAGTTTTCGTTTGCAATCTTCTTGTTTGGGCCCCCCCCCCCCCTCCTTGGCCTGAACTGTAAGCAGACGCCCTGCTTTGTCCTCGAGAATATTGGAGGCCCCCCCGCCCGCTCCTCTCCTGACCTCGCACGCTCCCAAGAGCTGCAGCTAAACCCAACGCGCAAAGTAAATTCTGTCAGGCCATCAGCTTGCAAAGTCCGAGTCCTTTGCTGCAGCAGCTGCAAGTAAACCCTGCCGAAAAACACCGGCCGCGTTCCCACCTCGGGGCCCAGCTCAAATTCGCCCGGCTCTCAAGTTTCAGATAGTTCCAGTGTCTCGTTTCGTTTGGCAACGTTCAAGTTTCCAGCGCGCTGTGTGCGAAAAGAATGTGCAGCCCTCCTTTACCAAAACGCTTTTTTCTCTTGATGGAACACGGCAGAGCGGCACGTTCTGCAAGAATTCCTGAGACCCCCCGCCCCCCCCCCCCCCCCCCCCCCCCTCCCCCCCCCCCCTCCCGCCCCCCCCCCCCCTCCCCCCCCCCCCCCTCCTCCCCCCCCCTCCCCCTCCCCCCCCCCGCCCTCCCTCCCCCCCCCCCCCCTCCCCTCCCCCCCCCCTCCCCCCCCCCCTTCCCCCCCCCAAATCTGAAATTCGCCTGGGCCCACAAATATTTAAAATTAGGGGGGGCCTAATAAACCCTCAAACCTGAAATCCGAAGCGTAAAGAAACCTCAAAGCTGGAGTTGAAATGCGGACACAGGGGGACCTGATTCCTAATCTTGTCAGCCTTCAGCCCTAAACCCTGAAACCCTAGTGGCTCAACTCAAGGGCGACCCCTCCCCCCTAATTCTCAAACAGGCTGGGTGCCGGCAGGGTCCGGGATTTTTTTTTGGAACTAGGGCGGGGTTTAGCATTAGGGGAAAGCGATTAGTGGACAACGTCGGCCTTACCTGCGCTGCGAAATGTCGGCATGAGACGACATGCTGCGTGACTAAATGCTGAGTTGATAGTATTTAGCACGGCAATAAAAAGACTACAACGCCTCTTGCAGATTATTAGATTTACGTTCGATACGTTTGGGTTCTCAGCTGCTTTATTCTTGATTCCTTCTCCACTTGCTGGCACACAAAAACTGAATGATATGTCAGCGGGGTGTCCTTTCGGCTTGTGGGGCAAAACCATGGCTTCTAAAGTCGGCTGAAGCGCCCGCAATCGACTCTTCTATATGCGAGGTCTGTCGGTGGTGCTTCCAGCGCTGGTCACTGCCGACCCGGCTTGGCGCAGCTTCGCCAGGGAAGGGGCACAGCGAAGCTGTTCCGGTGCATTGGTTCAGAGAAGCGGCATCGCGCATGGTGACGGATACGCACTGCAGTTACCGGACCGTGCAGGGCAAGACATGGGTAGCAACACATGTGTGACATTGAACCTCAGCATCATTTATGTGCACTTTAAGACTTTAAGATTTTTAGACAAGGGCAAGAGCTATATGCATTGTACTGGAGAGGACCTCACGGAACGACTTGTGGAGCTTGGCGCCTATGACAAGCACCCCCGCCGAACCCAGGTCGAAAGATTTCAAGGTATGTTGCAGAAGACATGAGAAAAAGTTTGCAGAAAGCAACTTAGCTTCCGGAGAGATGCTGTTTTGCCAGGTACCTCGAGTGGCGGGAAGGCTACATGCGCTGGCGACAGGGCCTGCACAGCGGTGCCAAGGGCGAGGTCACCAAGGGGAAAACTTTGGAAGAGACTCCGAGATCTGGCTCCTCGGACGCTGGTATACGCTTTTCTTACAGTTTCGTGAGAACCTTTGCCCACTTCGCTGGAGCTTTGCTGAGGTTTGGGGGCAACCTCTTTCCGTCCGCGCGATCGCACGGACTCTGCACGCTTGGATCTGCGCGCGCCTCAAAGGTCATAGGTTGAATCGATCAGGCGAATCTTCTTCTGGAGCATGCAGAGGGGAGAATGCAGAAGAGAGAGTACATGGGGAGCGCTCTGTGGGCAGGCACCCCGCGGCGGTAGAGCTCGCAGCTCCTTCCCAAACCAGTGAGGCCGGGCAGGGGATGCAGGAGCCAGGCCCTCCCGGCTTGGAGCCGCAGGAGATCCAGCTGCGCGTGGAAACCAAAGCGCTCCCCGCACTGCCGGAGATGCGCGCCGTGGCCTCCGAGGCCGCCGCTCTGGCTCTGCCAGGCCTCACAGATCTCCTGCAAAGGACGGGAGAGGAAGGAGACGGTGACAGAGCGTTGGGAGACGAGCAACTCGGCATGACCGGCAGCCTTCTGCTCCCGGCTTTCCGCGCGGGTCTCTTTCGCCGCCGCTCCCATGGCACACGCAGCTTCGACGAGCAGGAAGAGCAGGAAGAGCAGCGCGAGGAGGAGGAGCAGGTTTCCTTGAAGGCCGTCCAGGCAGTGCTGGCAGAGATCCAACAGGCAAGGGGGAGCAAGGAAAGGGCGAGAGAAATGCAAGCCCCCCTCCCCTCAAAAAATAACAAAATTCCATCTTTGTCTCACGTCCTCTTGAGAGATCTTCGGAGCTCATCGAAGCCTTTTGAGGCCCTGGCCCCTGCGCCAGAGCCGAGGCCCCGGCTGTCGCGCCAGTTTGCTGGCAGATGTTTTTGTTGCTTCACCTGGCTGAGCTCTTCGCACTTGCGGAGAGAACGGAGAGAGCCTCGAGTTCCTGCGTGATGCACAAAATCACGAAGTGTGGTGAATGGTGGTTGCCCACAAGCATCCTGAAGATATGTTTCCAGAGGGATCCGGAAGGCACGCAGTGGGCACACATAGGTATACATGGGTACGCCTTGCCAGAGGTTAATTTGCAGGCTGCATGCATCAATGTACTGAGGCTGTCGGCACAGGCCGCCGAACGCCTGGACGGCCTCCGCGTCAGCGGCGCTGCCTGGTGCGCACTGAGCTTCCGGCTCTCCATTGCCCGTGTCTCAAGAATTGAACCAAACTCAAATGCTGAGAGATTCAAGTACTTTGAAACACGCTTCTACCCTGAGATGCGCCTCTGGCTCTCCTTCCTCTGCCGCGTCGCCGGGTGGCCCAGCCATGCCCAGCCCTAGACGAGCATGGACCGGAGCAAAGCGGAGCAGTACAGTATCATAGAATAGTTGTACAGTCTTTGTGGTCACCCGGTCATGACCCCCACACCCGCCATGAGCTTTAGATCCGTACAGATTCGGCAGCTGCAACCTACAGCAGATCACAAGGGGCTGTTTGGACTAACCCAAGAAGAAGCTGCCAATACTCGCAACAACTGTACGTACGTTTAGTCTGTGGTATCAAACCTACACTGGGTCGTGTACACACACACACACACTTGACACCTCACAGTCTTGGAGGGCCGCTCTGTCACTGAATCATACTCCATCAAGGAGACCAAAAGAGTCAAAATGTTCATTGAGGCTCTCAATAGGCTTATTTTATTAGATGACGTATCCAAGGCTCTGAATGTTGAACTGCATTGTTCGGAACCAAGGCACCGTACGTTGAGCTAATCACAACAAAAAGGCCAAGGTGCGAAAATAGCCATGCATCAGATTGTTGCTCTGAATGCTTGAGGAAGCAAACCAGCATATTGGGAAATTGCACAGCGAGTATCATCAAAGGATAACCAATGCACAGCTTGCCCTATTTGGGACGTCACAAGCAATATCTTGAGCAGCTACAGGATCAAGCGTCCTCGATCCTCTCCCACCTTTGGCAATAGTTTCGTTGCATGCAGTATGCCAAAGGTGCTGCATGCCCCTGCTGAAAGGGATTTAATGACTTGAAAAGAGAAAAAGAAAAAAGAAAAAGAACTATACCTTTTGAGACTCAGGTTTCCCACACACACACACACACCCGCGCGCGCGCCCACACACACACACACACACACACACACACACACACACACACACACATGGCAGAGGGTACGGTTCGTTGCGGGCATTTCGTTGCATAGATTGTGATCACACACACACACACACACCCGCACGCACGAGCGCGAGAGAACGCGCGCGCCAAACAGGGAGCACGATGTGTTATGGGCATTGGGCTGTGCACTTGTGATATCACAAATAGGACGGCCAGCACAATTTGTTGCCGGCCTTGGGTTGTGCATGTCGTGATCTCATTGATCTCGCAACAAGATGATGATGCGGCCAGAGAATGTTGGAAGCACATATTGCCATACTAAAATATCCAAAGCGTCGGCGCGCACGGCGTTGAGCACATTGCAATGGTTGCAGGGACCTGAGGGGAAGAAACTAAACTCCTTGCAGCAGCCGCTGCAGCATTGAAGCTGCCGAGCTCCGAATGCCCCTCTCCAGTTCCTGCTCTCATGATTAGGTGTAGCTTAAACTCCTTAGAACTCTCAGTGATTTGGCAACAGAAGAGTGCAGTCACAGGGCTCCCACAGTCCCTATGGACTCACGACAAAAAAGGTGCAGTTTCAACTGTTGAGAGCTCGTCCTGGGTCGACTCTTCGGCACACACCAGTCGACCCGAACAGAATGCCACAGACCATGTCCCTGCGCTAGATGCCAGGTCCACTAATCGGGGAGAAAGGAGACCCCAGCGTGCAGCCTGGATGGGCACCTCTTCCGAGCTATAGTAAGTGCTCTCAACCTACCCAAGGCGAAATGAGGCCGGTGCAAACACGGAAAGTGTTATAAATTGCAGCTCCCCATTGGACTTGAGATTCACCCGAATTTTTAGGCGCACAATCTGCACGGGGCAAAGGTTCTCATTTGCGTAAAGCCTGGAGATGAAACAAGGAAGAAATGCAGCAGAAGAAGAGCTAAGGCAGCTAAGGATGAGCACAATTTTCCCCGTGAGGCGCGGCGGCTGGGCCACAGCTGCTTCCTGGCAGAGTTGCTCGGGGACGAAGCAGCCGCCCCTGCGGAAGCCGCGGAGGCTGGCGCCGGTATGGCATGGAACAGATTGGGGGGTGCTGTTATCTTCGCACTGCATGCGCAATGTGTTTTTTTGGCAGTCTGCATGCTTCTGCCAACAGGAAGTGAACGTGTGTGTGTGCAGACCAACGGCTCGTCCACAATTGGATACAATTAGCTCGCGCACCAGAAGTCGGCTCTGCTGTTGACCAGTGGGAAGGCACCAACCTTGGGCAACTGTCCAAGGTGTTGGAAGACCAGCTCAACCTGTTATCAGGTTCTTCCGAGTTGCTAGCAACCCGAGCACCGCTCATACCGCTCATAGAGCAAGCCCACTTGCACAACCCCAGCAATTCTGACTAGAGCGACTAAAGCAACGCAGAACGCTATACATGGGAGCAGCTCACGAGGCCTGCGGCATCAAAAGCGAGAGAAAGCGGAGATGATGAATAAGTCGCACAAATATTTCGCGGAGCTTCGGCTGTGTAAGCCCCGGCAAACCCAGAAGGAGGGAACGGCAAGGGGGAGAGCGACCTGGCAACCCATGGCAAGTGCACACGGTTGCCAGGAGCTGCTCCTGGCCTTCCGCGCCACGCTGGCCGCCGGCGCCAGGCATCGCATGGCGAGAGAGAGCGAGAGAGAGAGAGAGAGAGAGAGAGAGAGAGAGAGTAAACTCATCGGGAATCCTCACCTTTCCCCTTTTCCCTCGTGGGTCCCTGGGTGTTGGTCGTTTGAGTTGGGGGGTTCGGTTGTTGGGAAAAGGGGAGTTGTTTATAGTTACCCGCTCTGAAAGAGCCAGCCCGAAGCACCCGATCCACCAACTCTGTGGGGAGGGAGTCGCTTCCGTTTCCTAAACCACCAAACTGTGGGGAAGGAGTAGTTGGGGAAGGGTCACAATTAACGGGCGGGATCAGCCATCTCGATCCACACGTAACAGTGCACGTTTTTGCCCAACCCCAAGCCCAAAGAGGCAATGTCTACACATCTTCGCACCCAGGGGGAATTCTTATCTATCTGGTTGGGTTGAGTGGTTCCGTCCAAGATGTGTACACACATTTCACACCAACTGACTCAGTAACGCATGCCCCTTGGGGCGGCTCCTTTCGGGGGGCCTGTTGCGACGGAAGGAAGGAAGGAAGTATGCCCCCAAGAAAGAAAGAAAGAAAGAGAGAGAGAGGGGGGGGGGGGGGGCTCCTAATCGCAGAGAAGAAGAAGAAGAAGAAGAAGAAGAAGAAGAAGAAGAAGAAGAAGAAGAGAGAGTACAACAAAAAGAAATATTTGTATATATACAGCCAGAACTCCAACTGAGCTCCAGGTCCAGGCCCGAGAATCGGTGGCGTGCCGACTCCTGCCCGGCTGTGCCTTTTCCACCTCCGTCTGTCTCTGTGTCACTGCCAGGCGGTTCTGATTTGGGAAGTGCCCCTACTTCTCTTTCGGCATTTCAGGTCTTGCTTCATCCGCTCCTTGTTGTTCGTCGTCGGCGCTGGTTTGTTTGGGGGACTCGGAGACCCTCGAAGGGTTCACTGCCCTCTTCAAAGCCGACTTTCTCCTTGGGCCCTCCTCGTCCTGCTCCTTGGCCTGCTTGGGTGCTGTTTCTCGCTGTCAGCAAACTTTGGCATGATGGCAACCCTTTACGGGCCTGGGGCCGCAGGGTGGGGCAAACATCGCCACGTGAGATGGAGGCGATAGCTATGCATGTTTGAGAATGTTTGTTTCCCTTTTTTTCCTCCCCTTGTCCACCGTTAGTTTTGAGACAAATACGCCGGCTGAGGGGTTAGCAGGGATAAACCCAGGGATTGTCGGAGCAGCACGAGCAACGTAAGCAAACACCACGGCACTTGGGTCAAGGAGCCCAACAACAGGCACTCGTGCCTCGACCAGAAAATCCTGCAAATCTGCTTCGCTTGTGAAATAGGGCATGATTTGGAGTGTGTGGTGGGGTGGGAGGGTTTGGGAGGGTTCAGCTCAATCGTTTAGTGGCTTTTCTGACAGGGCTGTGGCTGGTCAAGCTCCGACAGCACGGGACTGCGCCAAGTTGGAGGCAAGGGTGAGAGTCGGTGTGAACACATTCCTGAGGCTCCTTGATCCCCCCCGCTAACTCATGAAGTCACGCATTGCTGTGTTTCTGGTGAAGCCTTTAACTGCAGTATCTTGCGCTGCTCTGGTACGGACAGCATGCTACATGCCCCAGCCCTACAGTAGGGAGTTGGAGTGACATGTACGGTCTGGGCTAGGCGGGTGACAACACAAACATGTCCCTCCAACATCAGTTTTGCTACGGTTGTGTTGAAGGTTATGAGGGTCATAGGACGACCATGACAAAAATTAGACTACCAGGACTAGTTTTGTTAACACTGTTCGGTAGGTCATCTAACGAGTTGTACATCTATAGGGTGCACGATCTCCAAGAGGCCTCCAGGCTCACACGTGAAAGCTGAGATGCTGTAGGCCACAGTAGCAGTAGAGTGATGTGCTAACTATCAGCCGTCTTTCCCAACTCGCCAGCTTCATAGCCAGTTCATATGTTCTTTGCAGCCAAGCGTTCGATTGGCATGATGCCGCCATCTAGTCCTTGGAAGATTCTTTGTCGGGGAGAGGTTCGACAGGGGTATGTATTACGATGACAATCTGTGACTT
Organism: Symbiodinium natans; assembly: GCA_905221605.1. NCBI lineage: Eukaryota > Dinophyceae > Suessiales > Symbiodiniaceae > Symbiodinium > Symbiodinium natans. Next base: position 599,092 of record CAJNDS010002107.1, read on the forward strand.
CTTCGAGCCGTACCTGACCTCGCATCCAGCTGGACCTTAAAGCACACTCACTTGTTGTCCAATTTCCAACATGCACGCGTTCCTGCTTGGTCAGGATAATCGATGCGCGGTTATTAATTATGTGTGAATGTCTTTTCAAAAGCTTCATGGAGCAGGTCCTACAGCGCATGCATGATTCGAAGGCCTTGAGCCAATGACGAAGCTGTAGCAGTTTGCCTGCAAGACCAAGATAGCCAACGAATACTACTCGTAGCGGCAGCATGGCACTCCACCTGTTCGGCTCCGAGATCCGTCTGGGGGAAGCGAAGCACCGGAAAAAAAGTTTCACGCCGATTTCCAGTTGGCCCAAACTGCAAGTACTTCGACTGACGAAACTGCGGTCGCCAACTGCTCTTGTTTCAAACAAAGATAGGGTTTCCGATTACCCCTGGCCTGGAGATCCTCTAGTTCTTCCGGGCTTTTGCTTCGGCCTAGCCTCTGGTTCAGATTTGCCCATTTACGTGCCCGGACGGCTCTGGCTCCACAGCCCCCACACAATGCCAGTTTTTCTTCAGTGCTCAATACCCGCGGTTCCGGTAGCTCGGGAAAAGGATCCCTCAGAGATCTCGCCAACTCTCTACAGCTCTACAACTATCTACAACTTCTCCCACCACTATCCTGAACAATCTGACCATCGCCTAAGCTGCCCTGAACACGCTGAACATCCCTGAAATATGTTTGCCTCGGGTTCGTATGGTGCTCTATATTGTCAGACGATTTCATGGTGTCGTGCAGCTGCTCCTGGCATCTCCTCCTGAGCATAGTTGATTTCGAGTCGCTCCACGCCTCACTTGGGCTTCTCACCGAAGGGGAAACCCAGGCCTTGCAAATGCTAAATGCACGTGCATCCTCTCAGACACTTGCCGTGCAGCCTTTGGTAGTGCCGGGTTACATCTACGTGCCACACAGTCTGAGATTTTTCGATTTAGGGATTGGAATCTGCCACCTAGCCCTCATGGCCCTCACACCCTGTGAAACCAACTGCGTAGCTGTGTGATCCAGGCATCTTCTTGCTGTTCTCGTGGGCTTGCGGCCTGCGTCGTACCAGTGGCGCTAGCCAAACTGCTCCACCAACTGCTATAACTGTTATCACTTGCAGCCACTGGATCCACCTTGAGCTCACCTCACTGCACTCCCGGGTCTCGGCGCATGGCTTGGTCGCCGGATGTCGCCACGCTCCAAACCCGTCCGGTGGCTATGGATGGCTATGGTTGTAGTGCTGGGAGTTGTCGCCCAAAGTCCACAACATCCGCCCATCGAACATAAGCCAAACCATGCACGATGATCAAGTTGATCGTTCTTATCACGCCGGGTAAGCTCGAAGATATGATCATCGCGCTCGGTTCTACACAAATGTGTATCCGATCTCGATGATCCTTGTCATGCCTACTAGCTTCAACTCCCTATGAATCCTACCGAACCTACCATGCATTGTGTCTGCGATTTGGGGGTGCTGATCGTGTTTTTGCCCTAGTCAGCATACACTTCGCAATAATGCCCTACGAAAACCGACAAATGCCGATGCATAGGCACGACACGCACACCACATCATTTACAACCCCCAACAACAACCTACATCGTGACACGGCTGAGACACCTTCGAGGCGCAGCTCCGCAGCTCTCGGCAGGGCCTCCTGCGTGCGCTCTGGCGCCGGCCGCTGCGCGCAGGCTGCAAGATGCAAGATGCAAGATGCACGAGACAGAGCACGGTCCGGTAACACGGTACACGACGCGTTCTTTTCAAGAGGCCGCGCAGACGTGGCTGCCGAGGCCCACCGGAGCAAGCACGGCAAGGATTGCACATGTCTGCCACACATTTGCCATGGTCTACCCCAGCTTTGTTGATATGTCTTTGGTACTGCCCCAGCCCACTAACAGACACCACAAATCAGACCACAAAAAACCACAACACTAAAGTGCCTTTTTCAAGGTAAATGGAGATCTCAATGACTTGATTCTCTGTTTCACTTTTCAGAACTAGTAACCCAAAGCTAAAGAAGCCTCTCATGGGCTGAGTTGCTGGGCCTGGAGCCTGGGCCCTGGGGCCCCCGGCCTGCCAAGACTAGTTTCAATTTGGGGCCCTTTACCTTGATTTGGGGCCCGATCTGCTGTTCCAGTTGTGCTTTTTTTGTGGTGGGGTTTCGCAGTTTGTGGTCCGATTTGTGCTTCTGGTTTTCAAACCAGTTGTGCTTTTTTTGTGGTCTGGTTTGTGGTGGGAGTTTCGCAAATTGTGGTCCGTTTTGTGCTGCTGGTTTTCAAATCAGTTGTGTGTTTTTTTTTGTGGTCTGGTTTGTGCTTTTTGTCATATAAAAAACAATTAATAATTATAACAAAGCCGCGCCCGAGACCGATTTCTAGTTTGTGGTCCGGTTTGTGGTGGGAGTTTCCCAGTTTGTGGTCCGTTTTGTGCTTCTGGTTTTCAAACCAGTTGTTTTTTTTTTGTGGTCTGGTTTGTGGTGGGAGTTTCGCAGTTTGTGGTCCGTTTTGTGCTCCCAAAAACCTTGTTCCCAAATTGGAAAGACAAGCACAAGGCAGAGCACAAAAAAAACACAACTAGACCGCTCGTACTTCCAGCTAACAGCTAAACCGTAGTTTTCTCGGTTTGGGTTTGGTTGGGGGGGGGGGTGGGGGGTGGAGGGGAGAGGGGGGGGGGGGTGGGGGGGAGGGAGAGGGGGGGGGGGGTGGAGGGGAGAGGGGGGGGGGGGGGGGGGGTGGGGTGGAGGGGTCAGACAAACTCAAACACCTGTGTTGGAGATGGGTAGGAGGGATCTAACAAACTCCAACCCCTCACAAGGTTGTGCTTTTTCTGGATCTTGTTTATAAGAGGGAGCGTTTGTGCTCCGATTTCCAACTGTGTTACCACTTTTTTGTTGTTGTATTGCCGTTACAATTTATTGTTACACTACATGACTGCTGTAGTTGCGATTACCAGGTACTCTGTACTCAGCACCCACTATTTTTGAATCTTCATTTTCTAGTTCCAGTTCTACTACTCTATCTCGTCGACACATCACAAGGTGCTGGCGTTGAGCGCGGCGCACTCCATCCTGGCACTGCTCGCCGACGCCGCCAAGCAAGGGCCCAAGCAGGCAGATGCACATGGACACTGTTTGGGGACTCACATTGCTGACATTTGCTGACGCTGTTTCCACGTCATGCCTCTGCCATCCCAATGTCCAGCTTGTTGGGCATCTTGCTGTCGGCGAGGTCCCTTGCCCTGTCGGTTGAGATCGCACTTGTGCAGGATATGGAGAAGGGAACCGAAGCAATGCAATGTTAAAGCTCTCAAAGATCTAGACAAGTTTGTGGCGAGGATTCCGACGACGCAGACACATCAACGGAAGATGTGGAAGCAGGTGGCAGGTCCGGTGTGCCCGGACCGCCAGATGTCGTGCCAAAGCTGCCCGACCTCACAAAACGTGAAATGCCCAGTGAGATGTTGCATAATGCACTCATAATGCCTTGAGCGTTAGATGCCGAGCGTGTTGTTTGCTTGTGAGCTGTCTCGCCTGAGGTCTTAAGGAGCAAGGCCGTCGCCTGAGAATCTTGCAAGTGTGTCATGCATTCATATGCATTCGAAATGCCGCAATCCGGTGCTTCCAACAGTTGGGAAACAAGGCCAGTACGAGAAGCCTCTTGGTTTGCAGACAGCCGTGGCTAGTTCGAGATGAGTCCAAAAAAGTACTTAGCCTCACAAATGATGATGAATGACAGCAGATTCAGACAAGGCAAGATTGAAAGGTTCGACCCTCAAGCCGAATTACGCAGAAGACAGGGTCGCAAAGTTTTTGGCACGCTGTACCTCGTGTTTGCCGTTGAAGAGGGCTTGGTCAACAAAAGACTCTCAGAAACGTTACCGCGTAGTGGTCCTCATGTTTGGTTCTTTCACGGTTTGGCTGGCTCCAGCCACGCTGCGTCCACGAACACCCTGTTTGGTGGCAACGTGTATCCCGGCAAGGTTGCTGCCCGTCGTGTTGGTCTGTCATTTTTGGCTAGCGCCATGTTGTTCAGGCATTTTGGCCAGGCCAAAAAAAACCCTGAAGCAAGGAATCCTTTGTGCGATTGGACAAACAAGTGGTGTCTGGCTGCCAGACACGGCCATCGCGGTCACCGCTTTTACGGTGCACATATGGTGCCGTGAGTGCGAACCATTGGGGATTGGCATGCGGCATGCAACATCATGGAACCCCCATGCTTACAATGTGGTTTGATCGCTGTGACTTGCGTGAAGGACTTGCAGTCTTTGGGATTGGTGAAAACTTGACTCCATGCTCGCGAATCATTCCGGAGCAGCAGCAGCAGCAGCAGCAGCAGCAGCAGCAGCAGCAGCAGCTGCAGCTGCTGCTGCTGCTGCTGCTGCTGCTGCTGCTGCTGCTGCTGCTGCTGCTGCTGCTGCTGCTGCTGCTGCTGCTGCTGCCTTTAGTTTCTGTGCTCCCTGCCAGAAGTTGCAGGGTTTAAGGACAGAGCTGCTGAGTTTAAGTTGCGCGTGCAAGTAGCATCCACTGTCCGGGTCTTCTGGTATGACTATGAATCAATGGGGTGATGCAACATTACGCTGGACGACGATTTTAAATCGCAATCGCATTGTTGCATGTTGTGTGCATAAGGGAGGGACATTAACAAAGACGAAAAACGGTGACAACCGACCACTCGACAGTTGTGCAAACGACGCTGTGCGTCCGAATTCGCTGATTGAAACATACCGCGCGCAAGGCCCCACATCGGCAGATGCCGTGTCATCATGCACTGTACATGCAGCAATGTGCAGCATCGGGCACTAAGCCAAGGTACCTGAAGTGGCGCGAAGGCGGGCGATCTTGTATATTGACTTGCGCTTCCCCGTATTTCCTCGTGCTCTACAGATCCCCCGTGCTCTGCATGCTATGCATGCTAATCTGTATAACTCCGTGGTCTTTCTTTCTTTGCATCTGCAAGGCTACCTGCAGTGGCGCTCGGGGGGAGCTTCGGGATCCAAGGGCGAAGTCGTTGAGCACAGCACCACCTGACAGAAAAATGACGGACCTGCGAGCAAGATGGAGCAAGCCCATGCATGTTGTAGGTGTACCAGCTGACTTTTGTGGGCGGCTCGCTGGAACATGTCCGCTTGGTCAGTAACCAGTACTGAATTGCGGCAGCCGCAAGCACGACAGCTGAACTCGTCTCGCTCAGCTCTTCGCATTGGTCCAAATTGGGCCGGCAGTTGTCTTTCCAAGAGCTCTCTGACCACTTTGAAGTACAGTTATGGACCTGGAGGTTAGGCCTGATTGGTCGGGCCATTTTTCGTGTGGGAAACAGAGCCTCCAGAAGCTGACTCAACAGTTTGCACTTGCTGTTGTTGTTTATGTCTTTTGCACCCATTGCTTTCCCAGCTATGTCCTTCAGATGGTCTGGAGCTGGCTGAATTCGCATGGGTTCCAAAAACATGAAGACATCGCGAAGGGCTCACGTGTGCCGTCACAAATACTGACTCATTCCAGTACGAATGTTGTTCCGCCCTGTTGTCCGAAATCACAAGAGCTTGCTTGTCGTTTTCCATACTCTCAAAGCTTACGATTAGGAGGTTCCAAGTGAGCTTTTCGGGCTGTTTCGGGAGCCAAAAATATTAGATATTCTAAAACTGGCACTGCCTGAATGGGCCTCCACAGTATTTGGGTAACCTATCGTGTGATGCGCTCCTGCTTTGGGCAAGTGAATGGGCACAGACTGTGTGTGATGAGCCCCCTTTCTCTGATTTTGTCCTCGTTAAGTCATGAATCCGAAACTATTTTTCTGCCAGAACCACATGGTAAGAAACACGCGGAAACCGGAAGAAAGAGGGCACGCCCGACGATCCGGTTGCCAAGGAAGCTCGGGAAGCATGTCTTCACGGACCGGTTCTCAAGGGAGACAGAGGAACACTAGCAAAAGATCTGGGTTGACTTTTGTTTGGAAAGGCTGGAGTCTACTTGACAACCTGCGACTTCACTTTCAGCCTTTGGAAAGTATGTCGTGGGTTTTCTGAGTGGGGCCACGAAAAGCAAAACGCACGTCGATGATTTTGCATGTCGCTGTCTCTGTTTCAAGGTTTTAGCTGATGCTGTGGGAGTACGCATTCTGGTTTTGTTTGTGTCATGCTTGAAGGGAAGCCCGAGTGCATGCGCTGAAAGCCTTTCAACACACAAAACAGCACTGAGAAGGTCAGTTTTGTATCGTTTTGTCCACCCAGCCCAATCGGGGTTCAGTGCCTCATGACAGAAAGGCGTAGCATTCGAGTGCTTTGATCAACTCTTACTTAGCCGCAGCTTCGACGAATAGAGAGCCTCTGGCTGTCGGTGCATGTTGTGTTTGCTTGTTGAGTCCAACACCTGACCGCCTACACCAAGTCTCAAACATGTGCAGTTTGCTTGAGGAGATGTGTTGTGGATGCGGAATGCGTGGCATTTCCATGAGGAGTAAGTTCAAGCCCTAAAGCGGGATATCTGTTGCAAGCTTCATACTGCCATTGTTTGGAGTCCTACCAGCAAAGAAGCGGGCACGTGAGCACCGGCAAGCCCCAAAGCTAAAAGCCTCTTGTTCTAGGCGTCTTCAGCTGCGGCCTATGTGCCAACGAAAGCGTCTCGGCCATGACCCCGGCGGCGGCTGTCATTGCTGTGCAACTGGCTATGCTCACACGCGGTGCCAGGCTTTGCACGAACTGATTTCAGCTTCTAGAATTTTGAGCCTCTGACCCTAGTCTACTGTCACTATCTTGCTGACCCCACACGATTTGTTGAATTCACGTGTAGCCCCAAGGAATTAGGAAGATGCTTGAAGATGCAACGAGCTTTTTCCCATGCCAGTTCGACGTGTGGGCAGCTGGCGCTGTACGTCTTTTGGGACGAAGCTTGTGGAGGGAGCCAAGCTGCCAACTGGATTCGCCGTTGCCGCCTGATCCGACGAGGAATAGCAATCTGATGCAATCTGCACAATGCTGCTGGCAGTTGTAACAACTGGGCGAGTTGGGGGGGCTATGCCATCGAGCCGACCGGCACATTCTCGCCTCGCAGCTGGGACCCTTCTTGCGCCTCCAGCGTTGGGGACAGTTTCAGGCTCACGGTGGAAGAGCTTGGGGACGGCATGAATATATCGGGGTTGTGCGACAAAAAATGTGGCCAGGCATGGGCAAACTCTGTGTACAAGCTCGAAGGCAACACAGTGGACGGTCGCGCGTGGTATTCAACACTTCTGCCGACTACGACCACGGGGTCGGCCACGTCGACCACGTCGACTACCCAAGCCTTGGGCCCAAGATGGGTTTCCGCATTGTTGCAAGCTCTATAATTGCAAGCTCGTAGGGGGCAAATCGGGGGAAAGCGGGGTACCTTTAGTACCTTTTTGTACCTGTCAGACGCATCTCCCCTGCCCGACCAGAGCGCTGTTCGGCTGTCCGGTTTGGCCTCTTCCGTCACATGTGTTTGAACCGTATTTTAACCCTCAAATGTCAGCAACATGGCACGTGACACTCCAATGGGATTGCTGGGCGAACATGCGCTTCGGTAACGCACCTGCAGCATCCTGCAGCTATCTGAAATGTGTGCGTATGTAACGCCACTAGCTGTGCAGACGAGCACGACGTTGCCTACGTCGACCAGCCAGGCCATGGGTTACGCAAAAGATTTGGATGAGAAACCAGTACAAGCGTAGCTGAACCTAGGTCAGACATGCCACACTTGCCCAAGTCTCAATGCAGTTGTGTTTTCATGTTTTCCAGACTTGCATGATGCCTAGCAGGCATGTTGCGGCATGTTTCCGATGCAGCAAACGTGACGGCATGACTGCTAAGAGTCCGTGGGGAAAGGGGAGTGCTGTGTGATGCTGTGTGGGCGTGGTGTTGCTCCCTCTGGAGCAAGCTAAGAAGCTTGATCTGTCGTGCTTTCATGTTGTCACCAACCACATGTTTGGAAAGGTTTGCAATCAGGCTGCTCTGGAGGTCTTGGCTTGCTGGCATAACATGTGTATTGGGCAAATCAGCTATCAGCTATCGTATGCTATCGTGCTCGCCTCCTCTTTCGCCTTTATCTGGAGCTTATGCTGTGTATGTGTCACGCTGGCCATTGCAGACGACAAGCACCACATCATCTACGACTAGCCAGGCCATGGGCTATGCAGGAGATAGCTTGAGTGAGACTGCACAGTATTCCCCGCTCGTCACCGACCGAACTTGAGAACATAGTAGAACCGAGCGTTGCCAGACAAGTTACAACCGCCCACTCTGGGGGTCAGCTGAGGGGAGCGTTGCGAAATGTTCAGCAAACGCTTGCTCTGAGAGTGTTCCTTGATTTGCATGCCTAGTTAATTTAAGGCTGGTGTCGTTTCTTTTGCAGCAAGTATGACTCGTGATGGGAGTAAGTTTGTGTGCGGATGTCGCGCCACTAGCTGTGCACACGAGCACGACGTTGTCTACGTCGACCAGCCAGGCCATGGGTTACGCAAAAGATTTGGCTGAGAAACCAGTACAAGAGTAGCTGAACCTAGGTCAGACATGCCACACTTGCCCAAGTCTCAATGCAGTTGTGTTTTCATGTTTTCCAGACTTGCATGATGCCTAGCAGGCATGTTGGGGCATGTTTCCGATGCAGCAAACGTGACGGCTGTGACGGCATGACTGCTAAGAGTCCGTGGGGAAAGGGGAGTGCTGTGTGATGCTGTGTGGGCGTGGTGTTGCTCCCTCTGGAGCAGGCTAAGAAGCTTGATCTGTCGTGCTTTCATGTTGTCACCAACCACATGTTTGGAAAGGTTTGCAATCAGGCTGCTCTGGAGGTCTTGGCTTGCTGGCATAACATGTGTATTGGGCAAGTCAGCTATCAGCTATCGTATGCTATCGTGCTCGCCTCCTCTTTCGCCTTTATCTGGAGCTTATGCTGTGTATGTGTCACGCTGGCCATTGCAGACGACAAGCACCACATCATCTACGACTAGCCAGGCCACGGGCTATGCAGGAGATAGCTTGAGTGAGACTGCACAGTATTCCCCGCTCGTCACCGACCGAACTTGAGAACATAGCAGAACCGAGCGTTGCCAGACAAGTTACAACCGCCCACTCTGGGGGTCAGCTGAGAGGAAATGTTCAGCAAACGCTTGCTCTGAGAGTGTTCCTTGATTTGCATGCCTAGTTAATTTAAGGCTGGTGTCGTTTCTTTTGCAGCAAGTATGACTCGTGATGGGAGTAAGTTTGTGTGCGGATGTCGCGCCACTAGCTGTGCAGACGAGCACAACGTTGTCTACGTCGACCAGCCAGGCCATGGGTTACGCAAAAAATTTGGATGAGAAACCAGTACAAGAGTAGCTGAACCTTGGTCAGACATGCCACACTTGCCCAAGTCTCAATGCAGTTGTGTTTTCATGTTTTCCAAACTTGCATGATGCCTAGCAGGCATGTTGCGGCATGTTTCCGATGCAGCAAACGTGACGGCATGACTGCTAAGAGTCCGTGGGGAAAGGGGAGTGCTGTGTGATGCTGTGTGGGCGTGGTGTTGCTCCCTCTGGAGCAGGCTAAGAAGCTTGATCTGTCGTGCTTTCATGTTGTCACCAACCACATGTTTGTAAAGGTTTGCAATCAAGCTGCTCTGGAGGTCTTGGCTTGCTGGCATAACATGTGGTTCGGGCAAATCAGCTGTCAGCTATCGTATGCTATCGTGCTCGCCTCCTCTTTCGCCTTTATCTGGAGCTTATGCTGGGTATGTGTCACGCTGGCCATTGCAGACGACAAGCACCACATCTACGACTAGCCAGGCCACGGGCTATGCAGGAGATAGCTTGAGTGAGACTGCACAGTATTCCCCGCTCGTCACCGACCGAACTTGAGAACATAGTAGAACCGAGCGTTGCCAGACAAGTTACAACCGCCCACTCTGGGGGTCAGCTGAGGGGAGCGTTGCGAAATGTTCAGCAAACGCTTGCTCTGAGAGTGTTCCTTGATTTGCATGCCTAGTTAATTTAAGGCTGGTGTCGTTTCTTTTGCAGCAAGTATGACTCGTGATGGGAGTAAGTTTGTGTGCGGATGTCGCGCCACTAGCTGTGCAGACGAGCACAACGTTGTCTACGTCGACCAGCCAGGCCATGGGTTACGCAAAAGATTTGGCTGAGAAACCAGTACAAGAGTAGCTGAACCTAGGTCAGACATGCCACACTTGCCCAAGTCTCAATGCAGTTGTTTTTTCATGTTTTCCAGACTTGCATGATGCCTAGCAGGCATGTTGCGGCATGTTTCCGATGCAGCAAACGTGACGGCATGACTGCTAAGAGTCCGTGGGGAAAGGGGAGTGCTGTGTGATGCTGTGTGGGCGTGGTGTTGCTCCCTCTGGAGCAGGCTAAGAAGCTTGATCTGTCGTGCTTTCATGTTGTCACCAACCACATGTTTGGAAAGGTTTGCAATCAGGCTGCTCTGGAGGTCTTGGCTTGCTGGCATAACATGTGTATTGGGCAAGTCAGCTATCAGCTATCGTATGCTATCGTGCTCGCCTCCTCTTTCGCCTTTATCTGGAGCTTATGCTGTGTATGTGTCACGCTGGCCATTGCAGACGACAAGCACCACATCATCTACGACTAGCCAGGCCACGGGCTATGCAGGAGATAGCTTGAGTGAGACTGCACAGTATTCCCCGCTCGTCACCGACCGAACTTGAGAACATAGCAGAACCGAGCGTTGCCAGACAAGTTACAACCGCCCACTCTGGGGGTCAGCTGAGAGGAAATGTTCAGCAAACGCTTGCTCTGAGAGTGTTCCTTGATTTGCATGCCTAGTTAATTTAAGGCTGGTGTCGTTTCTTTTGCAGCAAGTATGACTCGTGATGGGAGTAAGTTTGTGTGCGGATGTCGTGCCACTAGCTGTGCAGACGAGCACGACGTTGTCTACGTCGACCAGCCAGGCCATGGGTTACGCAAAAGATTTGGATGAGAAACCAGTACAAGAGTAGCTGAACCTTGGTCAGACATGCCACACTTGCCCAAGTCTCAATACAGTTGTGTTTTCATGTTTTCCAGACTTGCATGAGCATGTTTCCGATGCAGCAAACGTGACGGCATGACTGCTAAGAGTCCGTGGGGAAAGGGGAGTGCTGTGTGATGCTGTGTGGGCGTGGTGTTGCTCCCTCTGGAGCAGGCGAAGAAGCTTGATCTGTCGTGCTTTCATGCTGTGACCAACCACATGTTTGGAAAGGTTTGCAATCAAGCTGCTCTGGAGGTCTTGGCTTGCTGGCATAACATGTGGTTCGGGCAAATCAGCTGTCAGCTATCGTATGCTATCGTGCTCGCCTCCTCTTTCGCCTTTATCTGGAGCTTATGCTGTGTATGTGTCCCGCTGTCTGGTGCAGACGACAAGCACCACATCATCTACGACTAGCCAGGCCCATGGGCTTTGCAGGAGATAGCTTGAGTGAGACTGCACAGTATTCCCCGCTCGTCACCGACCGAACTTGAGAACATAGTAGAACCGAGCGTGGCCAGACATGTTACAAGCGCCCACTCTGCCTGTTCGGCAGTCCGCTAAACTGCTTTTTCGTATGGGGGTCAGCTGACAGGAGCGTTGCGAAATGTACTGCAAATGCTTGCTCTGAGAGTGTCCCTGACTTGCATGCCTTGTTTAGTTGTGGCTGTTGCGCCTTCCGTTGCAGCAAGTCTGACGCGCAATGGGATTCCGGAGTGCGGTGTGGCCGCGCATGAAGATTCTGTCCTGTCGTGTGGCTATTTTCAGTATGTTTACCATCTGTCGTACAAGGCCAGTACAAGTTGAGCCGAAAATTTGTCAGATATGCCACAGCTGCCCAAGCCTTAGAACGCTGTCGATGTACTCATCGCCGCTTTTGCAGTCGAATGGTCTTTTTCAGGTTTGCATGCCTAGCTGGCGTGTTTTAGCAAGCAGGACGGATCTTGACTTGTACTGTCGTGTGTGTATATATATATATATGTTACACAGCCTGTTTCACGCGGCGCAAATAACAAGCACAACGTCATCTACGACTAGCCAGGCCGCGGGCTATGCAGGAGACAGCTGAGATAGCTTGAGTGAGACTACACAGTATCTCCTGCTCATCACCGACAGATGGTAGAACATGGCAAGACCGAGTCTTTCCACCTTCCCAAGTGCCCACACAGCCCGTGTGGCAGACCACCACGAACATTGTGAGGTGCTTTGCCTTGATTGCGTTGGCTGGGCTTTGTAAACCCCTGCACTTGGCTGCCCAGACACTGTCACAGACATACACTTCGACGACACGGACCTTGACAACGCGGACTCTAACAGCAGGCAGACTGTCTGTATTGTCCTTGCCAGTAAGACCGTCTCTTTGCTCCGAGTGCAATCCTTATCCTTTAAACCCTGAGGCCTCAACTCATCCCTTCCCCTGATATTGACACACCCATAATAAAACAAAAACAAATGGTCACAAAACCCGATCACGTACCCGTCCCTTTTAGAAACTCTACCGAGATGCGGGGGTTAAGGGGCGCCTGAAGCAGAAACTTGAACCTTAACTCTGAGACAAACCTTCAAGACCCTTTAGGGTCTAGGGTTATAGGGTATTCTGCTCCAGTGCCAGCACCAGGGACAGCCCGGGTTCAAAAGGGATACTGCTGAAGCCAAGCTGTAGCCCTTAAGAGCCGGTTGCCCCGGTGCGCTGTCCCCTACCCTGCATCCCACCTTGTGGACGTCAGGGCGGGGAGGCAGGTGGGCAGAACCAGTTCATGCGACCTGATACATATGCTTTGAATCACCTTCTTCAGGTTATGACGCCCAAGGGCCTAAGCTCGAACACGCGTGGCGCCGCTATACCATGCCAGAACATATGCCTTACTGCTTGGAGGACTTCGTCAGACCACCACGCCACCGCAATTGCAATGTTGCTGCGATGGGCCTGGAGGATGGAGGGGCTGCGATGGCGACGGCAGGGGACATTGGTTGTAAGGGAAGGCTGCCGTGGCGGAGGAAGGTGAGGTAGCCGAAAGGCAGAGATCGTCTTCAGGCGTGCAACCTTGGCGCAGTGTAGTGTGCAGGCGCGCTTGACCCCCACTGGCTAATTAGTGGGCAACTGAGCCTATGTGCCTGTGCTGAACCATGACCGAGGACGGAAGGCTCCGTTGTTGTTGACGGGTGTATACTGTTATCTACCCTGCTTCGGGAGCTGTACGGTCATGCCCTTTAGTGTAGACAGCGCTCCGTGCTTGCAATGCGCAGCAGGGATGTCGACGCTGCTTGGCTTCGGTAGCCCGACTTGTCTGCTGGGTGTATCTTGTTGAGAATTCTGCTTCCGGGGCTATTGAAGCTATGTCGCAAGCCTGTTGTCACTTCCAATGTGTGGTGGCTGATCACTCTGAGCCTTTCTAGCTGTTTCCATGCGTTGCAGTTGACCTCTAGTTTGGATTCGACCGGAGCCCCTGCCAGCGCTTGCGCCAGTGTGAGACTCGAAAAAGGAAATTATGATTGAGCCAGCAAGCCACAAGGACGGGCTGTTTTGTTCGGACAGAACCCCCTAATACCAAAAAACCCAGGAAGTTTAAGGGGGGTTTTATTACAAGGGGCGGGGGGTGGAGGGGGTTTAACACTATGAGGGGAAGGGATTGCTATGGCTCAAGTCTTGAACTTAAACTTAATGACAGGAATGGCCCTCCTCACCCCATCGGATGGCTCATGACAATAAGACCCTGGAATCCATCCCACCTGTCAGTCTTGCCCATGAATCCGCCCTTGAGACCCTAACTCTCATATCTTGGTCTAACCGTTCACACCCTTGGAATCGCATGCCAGGTTAACCGTGTAAAAGCCCTGAGAGTTAGACCGCTCCTTTCATTCTCTTCGTTCACACGCCATTAATATTATTATAAGCTTGCGCATGAAGAATATTATGATGGCGTGAGAAAAGAAGGAGATGAAAGGGGAAGTGAACACATGGGCGAATTAAATACGCGCCCGTCATAATAAACTATGGTTTTTATACGGGCTTTTAGTATATTATATTCGCCCATACGTTCACACCCTTGGAATCGCATGCCAGGTTAACCGCTCTCTGAATCACCCATACAATCAACCTGGTGCTGCATCTGGACCTTTAGGACGTAATACTAATAGAAACCCCCATCATCAATAGGCCCTGCACCCCGCGCCGTTTCCCACATGCACAAGACGCGAGGCCGAACTGATCCAAGCATCCAGTGAGAACAGTGGCGTCGTGGTGCTGTCCGACCCATTGTATTTCGGCTGCTCTACCCGTAAAGGGCTGTTCATCTGGAATCTTGGGGTGGCGGAGGTTGGGCAAATAGGCAGAGACGAAGGGGTATCGAAACGCTTCCTTATGACCGACTACCCTGAATCCTCTTAATCCGAAACCCATACCCTGAACCTGACTGATTCTGTTCCTTTAGCAAGCTGAGGGCGCGCCTCCTTGAAGCAGCTTCAGGGACTGAAGGGGACTGGCTAAGTGTGAGTACTGCTTCATAATTTTGTCCGACGCGAGAAGTGCAGCCTTCCCAAACAGTCGGGGAGCTCGTCCAGGAGAGACCGAACGCCGGCAACGTGGGAACGAAAAATATCCTTGGCAGCCCCAGACAGTCCGAGAACCAGCGCCACCAGACCCTGGAAATTACAGAAGCCCAAGACACCAAATCCCAAAGACCTGACACAAAAAGGACAACAGTAGGACGAATAAGAGCCATGTCACCAGCTCAAAGACGCACGGGGAAAGCGACGTTTTTCCTTCCCAAAACCGCGAGGACTTGTGCCAATTTTGGCTTTTAAAGCGTTGAATTATGCATTCTTCTCATGTTCACCGTCTACTTGGTGTGCTGCCTACTCCCGCGACCACTTCTTCCAAGGAGCTTGAGAGTTCTGTCCGAGTCGGTGAATGGTGAGCTTCTTGAGCCCTTCGAGCGGCCTGGTCTGAGTCTGGCATAGTCTTGGGTAACATGGGAGCCGACATGCTTGGCTTTCGGGCTTCCCGGTGGTCATAGACCAAATAAATCCAGCTAAGCACTTGATTCCAACACTTTTTCCGAGATTTGTCTGGGCTGGCCTCGCTTTGCATACCCATCTAAGGGTTTAAATATGGGTGGAGCTAAGGTTGACCATGCCCCTGTTGAGCGGCAGCAACGCGGTTGCTGACAAGGCGTCAGGGCGGGTGAAAATGAGTCGGGACTGCGACATCCGATGCCTTTGGTTAATATCTTCCGGCTTCGGAAGCTTAAGCCTGGGCAGAAACCAGAAGCCAGTGAGCAAAAAACGACGATGACCGTCGTGCAGGGTGCCGTGCGTAGTGCACTGCGCCATCTTCGAGCCCCATCCCCGAAGTCCAGCCCTTATATATATTGCCTTATACTGCCTTATATCCCTGACTGCAAGGCTTGTGCATCCTGGGACGAGTCTTCGAACACATGGGAGACAGATGGTATCTGGCTGTTTATTAAGTTTATTAATTGTGAGGTCTTGACTGCATTAATCAAGCTGCATCATGCTGTCAACGACTCAGGTAGGTCCCTGCCCGCGGCTAACAATTCTACAATGACTTGTGCTGTGTGGTTGTGATCGGCCTGCAGAAAGCCAGATTTTTTGTTTTTTGTCCAGCTTGTTCTCATCCTACCTTTGGCGGGTTGGAGTCCACACCTTTGCTATTCCTTCGCTGGCAAGAGGATAGGGCGTGGGCTGGATCTTCTGCAAGAGCATCGCGTAGTTTCATCTCTGCAGTGATGGTAGGAACGCGCTGCACCATGTTTGCGTTGCCGAGCCACCTGAGACACCTAGGTCTGAGAGGTCGGCCTCTTCGACTCGCAGGAGCGCGTTTTCGTTCTGTTCGTTTTTGTCCTTGGTGGGTGAATGGCGTGCGCATCACAGACGAAGGAAAGCCAAAGTCATATGTTGCGTGGGGCAGCGCCACGTCACGAGTTCAGGAGGTAGGAGGACTTCCAAGAGGGGTCCGGGGAAAAGTCCAAGGCCGTTGAGGGGGTTTCGGGTGGTGGGTCCAACGGGGTGCAGGGGGTCGGAGCATCCCAACGCGTTCTCAGGAACCACAAATTTTGAAGGGTTTGAAGGATTCGCGTGTTCAAACCCTATCGTGACATCCACATAGAGTCCAGGATGGCAGCCAAAGAAGGCCGGCCAAGCCTCTTCAGCATCGTCGTCGTGCCCAGTGCGCCTAGTCCGCCTCCGCCTGGTGTGAGTGTGGAGGCGCGACGTCGTGAAGCGAAGCAGGTGGCTGGCAGTGTCGCAAACAATATACACGTACATATATAGAGAGATGTTATCACACCATCTCCAACATCATCTCCTTTGTAGACCTAAGAATCATTGGCGCAACTTAGATCCTATGGCATATCGAGATACGGCGGTTGCGGAACGAAGGTGTATGCACTGCATGAAGCTCGCTCTGGCTTCCATAAGCCCATGAAACGATGAAATGTTCTAGCACATCAGTCTTACGGTATCGGAAGATGGGACAAAGGAACGTCATCTCTGCATACGACCGGGCAACACAGTCTCATCAGTCTAAGGGTCTCCTTGTTGCGACATGCTTCAGATGTTGCGCGACATTTCGACTGAAACTAAAGCGTGACTCACCCTCCAGCAAGTCGTGGATGAATTGGGGCCATTCATGTTGGGGCATGCAGTCGGAGCCATTTTCGGGCTGCTGGTTCGGAGCTGTTCGCTTTTCTTGCGTGGACCGAGGGCTGCAATGGTGGGGCAGAGCTGCGTGATGATCTTGGGCTTCAGGCTCTACCAGGCACACAAGAGCCGAGCCTGGGACTGCGTAAGGCTCAGTGCAAGGTTTGCATCGCCTGAATGTGTACGAGTCGCCCTTTGTGCATTTGCACCCCTGTGCAAAATGACAAACACTTATCTGAGGTACTCAAACAGAGCCTCGCCTTTGTTAGCGGGCTACTTCCATCGATTGCGGAGCCTTTCAGGGCTCCTTTACACTTCGATTCGTTGGGCTGTGCAACACGGATGGTAGGTACCAATCGGGCCGACTGGACACGACCGTCAGGCACCGGCTGGATGGAGAAGAGATCTAAATAGCTTCATATTACCGCTTTGGCAGCACTTGGCAAAGCATTCGCAGAAATCTCGTCTGATTCCTGAATATTCGCCAGTATTCCTTAAGTCTTCTTGTGTTTTGTGTGCATTGCATGTGTTGGACCACGAGGGTCTCAAGATGTTGTGCAGGCGCTGCGTGGGGCGGCGGCGCCTGCTTCGGAGGAACTTTTGCCGATCGGATGCCATCACATGAGTCCATCAATCCAAGAGCGTTGGCATTACGAAGTGCAACTGGGATGGCAACTATCAAGACAGGAGGGTGGCGGGTGTATCCCAATGAAGGCGAAGATGGCGAAGCATCCCTTTGCCCGATGTTTCCTGACGGCAGCT
Source organism: Symbiodinium natans (assembly GCA_905221605.1). Classification (NCBI taxonomy): domain Eukaryota; class Dinophyceae; order Suessiales; family Symbiodiniaceae; genus Symbiodinium; species Symbiodinium natans. The sequence continues at coordinate 616,496 of CAJNDS010002107.1, forward strand.
CGGGGTCAAACGTCCAGCGGTGGGAGACAACGGGCTGCTCAAAGTCCTCTGGACAACGTGATGAAAAAAGCGCTTGGAAGACTGAGACAGAACTGAGCAACGACAGGGAATCTCTGAGCGACTCTCTAAACACGGCATAGGAGCATCAGTACCATTTTCTGCGCTTCACCGCTACAGTTGAAAGTGGCCTTAAATTGTGGGAAGAAGTGGCAGACAATGGCTAGAGAAGTTCGTTCCACATCAACTCATCAATTCTTGTGTACCTGCCAAATACACTCCGTGAAAAGAACAGAAGCCCCAGCGCGCAAGACTGTCATGGTCATTGGCATCATTGGCATTCCGCAGAATGTGTTTATCGCTTGGCACTTGCAGGCAGCATCCCATAACCGAAATCCTTGCAAGTAGCCTTCGCCGAGACGAGCGTGGCACACAAGACCGTTGGAAGATCTCATGGGAGCCCACCGAACCTTTGTGGAGCGAGCCAACTACCTCCTTGTCGACCTACAAGATCCACACAGAAAAGGGGCTAGAGTCTACTAGTCCATGAGTCCTCACGACACCACCCTGCCCAAACGGGCCTTGCATACGACCAGTGCGTCCGGATACCACCCTTGCATGCTCCGGTTCCCCAGCAAGGGCAGACAGCAAACAGCCGCCTCGTTACCGCTCATGGCGACTGTCACGGTCACGGCTGCAAACCATGCCCAAACCAACATGCATTGCTCCGAGCAAACGAAGATTAATCAATCTGGCAACGAAAATGATTCGCAGAGCGCAGTCGGCAGAGTAGCCAGCAATGTTGCGTCGTACCCCTTTCTATCGGAGAAGCCAGGATCCGGAGTGTGGACATCCAAAAGCAGATCCGTCACGCGCCCAGTGATATGTTCGCATGTCCAGGAACTTCACCCAGAAAGCTCTGCGGAGTGCTGCAGATATTTCAGGGATTTTCAGGGTTGAACAGCATCACTCAGGGATGTAATCACACATGTTTGCTAAATGTGTCTGCATGAAGGCCAACCCTTGCGACGGACGAGGTTGAGAAGGCGGCTGGCGTGCCCCAGGATTCAAAGCAAAAAAGTGGTGCAAGACTCTTGTCCCTGCAAAGCTGGGGCATGCACCTGCTCCAAGACTGATTCGAAATTCTCGGTCCCAAATTTGGAGTTGCCGGGGACAAGCGGTAACTACTCTGCAGCTTCAGAAGATCTTGGCGTTCCACTTGCAGCACCTCGTCCCGGGGTGTCCTCAAGCCGGCCCACGGAATCCAAAGCCTGCTTCACTCGAATGATATCTCTCTTTCGGGAGATCTGTCGGACTCGACAGCCTCACTGGTCACCCACATTTGTTTTTTGTATATATATATATATATGGCAGTGCATGCATAAGGCTGTTATGAAAGACAAGCCTGTCGGGTAGTGGTGCAACGGCTCTGGGGCCAAAGGGACGTCTAGGGCCTCAGTCAGTAACAAGGAGCACACAGAAGAAAGGAAGGGCGGGCATCTTCCATTTCACAGCTCCCAAAAACCAAATACCCACTTAGGGTGCGAACATGTCCAGTGCCTGCTCTTGCAGGTGCCGGCCCGCTTGGCCCGCTTGGCCATGATCTCTGCACGGTTCACCGCTAACAACAAGGCCACGCACGACTTGCTTCGTGAAGCCCACCGGCTGCTGACAGAGGAACACAGGATTGAAGTGCTCATGGTGGACGCCGACTATAGTGACACAGACGGGTCAGGAGGTATGTTTGGATGTGTTGGTTTTCTACACGAAGTTCTTGTCGGTCCATGAACTGGGCAGCTTGGCAGCCAAGGTGACGACTTCGGGCGCATGACGATGGCGTACCTCAACCGGCTGTCCGAGGCGAACGGTATCATGCTGGCCGTGTGCACGAGCGACTATGCAGAGAAGACGGCCAGCCAATACTCGTCACATGCGGAGCTTAAGTTTGCCTTGGACGAAGGGATCGAGGTGTTGCCTTTGAAGGTGACAGAGGAGTATCCGCCGAAGCCACCCTATGGGAAGGACCACCTCTACGACAAAGACGGCGAGGCAAGAACCCTGGTCAAGCTAACGATGCCGAAATCCAAGGTTTACCTGGACTGCGTTGGAAAGGACGCGGCGTACATCGCTCAAGAGATCGCCGGCGTGCTCACAAACCGAAGGCCAGGGTTGAAGATTCCTCCAGGTTGTGCGAGCAAAATGTCAGACTTAAGGTCACAACAGAAGCTGCTTTGGTGGCTTTTTTCTGCTGCTACTTACCCGTGACCTCGCGATGTAAGCTAGCCGATTCATCCCCGTACCATGTTCTGGTTGTCGAAGCCATGATATGTGCACTTCAGTAGAGTCAGCAGACTCAGAAAAATTGTAACATTGTGAGGTCCCAAATCTAGTGAACTCAGGTGGCGGTGGCTACGGACACGGCTCGCCCTAGATCACCGGAGGCCGCGAGATGTGGGGGCCCCCAGTTGTCAGGTGCCGTGGGGTCAATGGAGTCTGGGTCGACTCCAGAGCAAAGCTCAAGACATCTCAAGACTTCGCAGGATCGTCAAAACCATGCCGTGCTAGGCTCTGGCTGACAGTATGGCATAGTATGGCCGACTATACTTTGGTAAGAGTTTGGTGAGTCCTAGCGCAGACAGAGTACAAGCGGGCCCGGCAGGATTCCTAGCGGTCCTCGCATTTATATACTTTATGTGACTGCAAGTGTCGAATTCTGCTTGTGATAGTTTTCCCAGCTTGAGCGGAAACCCGCTCGCTGCACACCCGGGATGTGTAAAGGATCGACGCAGCCGCGAGATTGCAATCGGAGTCGCTAGTGACGTCGCTTACAGTCCTTACGGTACATCGTAGAATCATGCAGCCCAATATGGCCTGCAGCCTTTCTCCTTTTGAACCCCAAATCCAACAGTCTACAAGATCCGATTCCTGCTCGCTGCGCGCGGGTTAGGGTGGTATTCCTTGGTCAGGACACACAGGGGTGGACAGGGTTTATTTAGAACACCGCGAGTGTATGCCCTTGTCAAACTGGGATAGATACCTCCTCGAAGTTCATGAGCCCCACAACCTGTTCACTTCCGTCAATTCGGGCTCTGTGCGTTCCGATGTTCAAACCAGAAACACATCCAGGCCCTCAATTCCGTCAGGCTGACTACAAAAGGGCATGAAGCGGTTTAACTTCACAGCGCCCGACGGTCCAACATTCACGCTGCTTTAGAAGGCAGGTCATCTGTACAGTACAGACTTTCAGCCTATAGTTTGGGCACGTGACGAGGACTCAAGTCGCCACAGACGTGGCAACTGCCTTGACGTGGAACGCGTCAGCTTAACTTAACCAATGAATTCAGTTCTGGTTTCGGTCTGGAGGCTCAGTCGCATCCGATCACCCATGGATCCTGCAATGTGATGCTACCAATACAATTTGCTGTGTCGCTCCAATAACTATGTTGCAGTCGCGCCAAGCCTGCAGTCCTCAGCCTTTTGGCACCACTGCAACCTGTGAGAAAAGAAGGTCGGCTGCTTCAGGTTTGAGCTACGGTGGCTAGAATGACGCCGCCACATCCGCAGCAACAAGCAACCGCGCATCCGCAGACACAACAAAAAGTGGTGGCCGCCGCACCTTTGTTTTGCAACAACTACAAGCATTTAATTTCCGAACCCGTCATGCAAGCATGGTGTTTGCGGATGCCCCCCTCCCCCTCTTTTTTCCTCTTCGCCTCAAAAAGCATCCTGCCATTCAGCGGAATCGCTTCAGACTGAGAAATCCTCTTGTGCAATGTTTTTTTCAACGCAGCCGGCACTGTACTCGTAGCAACTAGCGAAAGTCGAGGGCTTCTTCCTCCCCAACTCCTGGACAGAGATTGTCGACGTTTCTTGTTTTGACTTTCCGCGTCTTGGCGCCCCTGTCGTCCTGGGGCATGTCGTCACGCTCCTCAGCACTCGTCACACTTTTCTACTTTTCGAGTCCTGGGAAATTTTTCCATTTCCCGGGACTTCCGTACTTTTCGACTTTTCGCAACCTGGGGCACTTTCGGGACTTTTCGCTTTCCCACGTTTGACTTTCTCAATTTTTCACGGCCTGGCACTTTTCGCATTCTTCGGCTTTCCGCTTCCTGGGGTATATACTTCTAGCACTTTTCGAGTTTTTGAGCCCTAGCACGTATGCAGTTGCATTTAACGTTTGTCAGCATGAGGGCCGCTCTGAGGGCCTGTACGTGTGCGTGAGAGTGATAACATGCTAATCCACCAAAAGTCGAAATCCGCAGCTCCCTAATGAATGAGCCTGGTTCCTGGAAGCCCCCTGCCTTGGCCGATCTGCTCAAATCTGTTCACAGGAACGGAGTCTATGTCAACACCATCCCCAAAACCTGAATCCTACCTTCAACCGCCCCTCCCTCCCCCTCTCCTCCCCCACCTTAGATAGACTCGTCCCTTGAGATCCGAAGTCCATCGCAGAGCCCAGAAATGGCTTGGGCGGTGTTCTTCTCGTTGCTGCTGACCCACTCGGCTGGCACAGGCAAGTCCGAGATGGGCACGGCCCACTTCCTGGACGGCTACCCGAAGGCCGGGCTTAGTCTACTTAGGGCTTCATGTTGGTCGGGAGTTAGAGGCTTTGGGGCTATTGTGTTTTTGGGAGCTATCCGGTGCTTTTGCTGTCAGCCCGCGGTCCGTTTCGCAAAAGCCACGTCCAAGAAGCCAGCACCAGGCGCGATGCTTGGACGGAAGCCCTGCTGTCTACTACATGAGCAAGGGGTCGGGTGCAGGGGAGAAGAAGTACATGATCTTTCACGAGGGCGGCGGTTGGTGTTCTCATGGATTAGCCTGCTATCGCCGTTCTAACAAGCGCCTTGGAAGCAGCGTAAATGATTCAGAGACCATGGACATGTCAGTTGCTGACCACATCAAGTTCTCGCGAAATCCCCAGCAGAATCCTTTGATGTATGACTGGAACCATATCTTCGTCCGATACTGCGACGGTGGTTTCTATGCAGGTGACAGGGCAGAGCCTGTCACGGTTTTTGGGAAGAAGCTCTACTCCTGGGGCAAGCACATCACTGAGGCGCTCTTCATAGACATCGCGGGGCTTGAGTCTAGCACAGATGTGGTTTTGGGCGGCTGCAGTGCTGGTGCCATGCACATTTATGCACACCTAGATGCACTCAAAAAGCTGGTCCCCGGGAATGCACGCGTCGTAGGCCTCGCGGACTCTGGCTTTTTCCTGGACGAGGAGTGGATAACTCCACGCCTTAACGGTGCGGTCTATGCCCATGAAGGGGAAAGCCTTCTCCCACCTCAGTGCCTGAGCGACTACGCAGGCCGAGCGGGGATGTGCCTCCTGGGTCCGGTTGCCATGAAGTATCTGCAGACGCCGATTTTCGCGTTGCAGAGCCGCTTCGATGGGGCGAGGCATAAGAATGTTCCAGCATGCACAGACGACATCTGCACGCAGGCATATATCACGAAGTTTGCAGCATCAATCGCCAGCAGCTTTGAGAAGAACAAGGGCGGCTACTTCCTTGACAGCTGCCAACACCATTGCTTCTATGCCCAGTGGCAGGCCTTGCCAGCAAGACCCCTGGACGACATCAGCGGCTTGACACCCCTTCAAGCTTTTGCCTCGTGGTACGGTGGTGGTGAATCACAGTACAGCCAGGCTGCCGTTGTGGAGTGTGCAGAGTGTTGCAACGGTACACTTCCTATTCAATAGATGCACTTCACACTTGGTTCCTACTGCTTTCAATGGGTTGCATTTCTGTTGTCCTACTTTTCTACATTCGTCCTTTTACACGCTTCTGGGCAACAAGAACTCGGCCAGGAAGACTTGTTCTGCTTGTTGCCCATCTTGTGCCAAAAGTGCAGGAAGAGGCCGACGACGCAACGCTTCATCTGCAAAATGTTGGCGAGAAGGTACTTGAGGTAAACTATCTGAATTTGATCTGATTCAACTGGGTAATCGCCAACGCTTTATATTTTTTTGTTTTTGAATTTCGGTTTCCTTGTATTCGTAAAGAAAACCTCCAAAATGCGCATTTTTCTTTCCGTCCTCACTGGTCCTAGTACTTCAGATCCCACAAACAAGTGCAGCCCATGTGTCCCGAAACCCACAGACCCCCTCTACGAATCTTGTCCGAACCCGTCATCTGAGGATTGTTGCAAATAGTCGTCCAAGGTTGGTGTAGGATGTGCCCCAAATCCTACCGTTGCTCGTCGTTTAAAGATGTTTTAAAGAGTTAAGCCCGGATTCAGCCCCTTGGCTAATTTTTTGCGTAATGTAGTAATGCGCAATGCACGTTTGCAAGCCTTGCCAAGCACCCCTCTAACCAGCATGTGCTCTTACAGGCGCCCCTTGAAGGTCAGAAAAGGGCCTGAAAACGGGGGGGGGGGGGGGGGGAAATGACCCCCTGAAAGTCACAAACCCATGAACATGTGTTAGAGCGAGCGAAAATGGCAAATCACTGTTGCGCAGGCTGTGCAATGTCTAGTTGTCACATCGCCAACGCCATCGGCTTTCGCAACACCAGCTGCATTGCACTGGCACCTGGTCTCATGCCACATACCATTGTTAGCTATGATACTCCGCAAGAGTCCGCAGCAATGTCGACGCGTAGCGTGTTGTGGCTCAAGGAGCTTCAGCATCGGTGATTGCCGTGCCAAGCGTTCTCAAGCACAGGTAACAATGCCCATGCAACCAGAGGAGCCCATGGCGTCCCTGTGCCTTTGGCTTGTTTGCCTTATATGGAGAGAGAGAGAGAGAAAAAAAATATATATATATATATATACATATATATGCTCACCCCCCACCCCCCCATGATCTACCGCGGTGGGTCTGGGAGAGAGGGCGGGGGTGGGGGGGTCCTTGCATGCACAGTAGTATGATCTACAAAGTTGGCAAAGTTACAATAATGATGATGATAAGAATAAAAACAGCAATAATAGTAATACTAAATCATAATAATTGTAGTAATTGATTGTAGTAATCGTAATGGGAGAGAGGGGGGGGGGGGGGGGGCTTGCATGCACACTAGTATGATATACAAAGTTGGCAAGGTTATAAGAATGTAATAAGAAAATGGTAGTAATAATAATTAATGAATATTATTCTTATAGGAATTCTAGAATACCAGTAAAACAAATAAGAAGCAGAAGAAGAAGAGCAATGATGAGAGCAATAAAAGTAGTAAGAATAGTTCTTATACAAATGAGAAACATAATCATAGGAATAATAGTAACTATGGTAATAACAGTAATAATCGCAATAAGAATAACAATAATAACAATAATGATAGTTGTAACAATAACAAGAATAACAACAGCAAGAATAATAATACCAACAATACTAATATTTATAATCATACTAGTCGTAATAATAAGAATGGCAATATTAATTATAGTAATGATAAGCATAATAAGAAGAATAATGATGACAATAGTAAGAATAGTAGTCATAAGAAGAAAAATAGTAGTAATGTTGATGCTACTACCACTAACAATCATATTAGTAGTAATAATTGTAATAGCAATAATGAGAAGGTAATAATCAGCATAAATAGGAACATAATATTAAATATAAGAATAATATTAATGATAATAGCAATAATACTAAAATTAATCGGACCATTAATGATAATGTCAATAATAATGATGATAACAATCACAGTAGTAAAAAATATAATCAGAATAATACTTCGTAATAAAGATACTGCTAAGAATAAACATACTACTACTAGTAATAATGGTAGTAGTCGTAGTAGTAGTAGTAGTAGTAGTAGTAATCATCATAATATGAAGAGGAATACAAATATGAATTATGAATAGGAATACAAATAGGAATGATAATGGAAAAATAATAGAAATATACTAATAAGAATAATACTGGTAAGAATCAACAAGTGCAGGAAGTACTCGGTTCCATCCGGTTCGTTTTTTTGATTGCACAAGGGGCGTTTCCAGGCGGTTCGGTTCGGGACTGTTCGGTTCTGTGCGGTTCGTGGTTCTTCGCGGTTCTTCTTCGTCGCTTAGAAAACTAAAAGAGGGACGTCGCTTAGAAAACTAAAAGAGGGACCCATAATAATAATTGTAATCATATTGAAGACCTCTCGAGCCGAAGCATTTCAACTTCAGTTACACGGGGACTCCCCCTATACCGAAAAAAACAAAGCAAAAAAACAAAAAAGCAAAGCCATGGAGCCCAGGAGGCCCATTTTTTGGATTTGTTTGTTTTCTCGAGCTTTTTTGGTTTTGTTTGGTCAAAACCAAAAAACCCATGTGCTTTTTTGGTTTTCGAGTCCCCGGGAAGGCAACAACCAAAAAAACACATGGTTTTTTTTGGTTTTTCATCCCAAAAACAAAAAATGCATTTTTTTGTTTTCCGACCTCCTCAGACTCGAAAAACGCGTGGTTTTTTTAAAGCTTCGACCAAGAAAACCGAAAAAAGCCTCGAGAAAACCAAAAACTCTTAACAAAAATTCCTCCCGGCCTCCATGGCTTTGGTTTTTTTGGTTTTTTTGATTTTTGGTTTCGAGCCTGCTCGGGGACACATGGGGGACCAAACCTCAGGGCAACACGGAGGTAGGTAACCGTCTGACGGGCAACAGGCACCCATTCCACGAACTTAGCGGGGCAGAGCCGGGTGCCACGAACTTCTGCGAACCTGAGGACAGATTCACGAAGGGTCCAAGGGTTAGCTGGAAGACTAACCCATGGATAGTAGATGTCCCTGCGAACGCAGGGAAGGTTCGACGAAGTTAGCAGAAGGCCACGAGGCTTCGGCCGAAGGGGCAGTGGCTTAGACGAGCTTAGTTTGGGGTGCCCCCCCTTGCCCGGTCTAAGTGTTACCTCCCTTTGTTTTCCTCAAATTTTGGGTTTTTTTGGTGTTCTCGATGTTTTTTTAGTTTCGCTTGGTCAAAGCCAAAAAAACCCATGTGCTTTTTGATTTTCTAGTCCCAGGGAAGGCAAAAACCAACAAACACATGGTGCTTTCTTGTTTTTCATCCCAAAAACCAAAAAACCCCAGGGCTTTTTTTGGTTTTCCGACCCCCTCAGACTCGAAAACAAAAAAAGCACATGTTTTTTTGGTTTTGACCCAGAAAAACCCAAAAAACCTCGAGAAAACCGAAAACTCAAAAACAAATGCCCTCCCGGCCTCCATGGTTTTGTTTTTTTTTTGGTTGTTTTGTTTTTTTGATTTTTTGGTTTCGAGCTTGCTCGGGGACACATGGGGGACCAAAAAACCAAAAAACCAAAAAACCAAAAAACCAAAGCCATGGAGCCCAGGAGGCCATTTGTTGGGTTTTTTTTTGTTTTCTCGATGTTTTTGTTTTGTTTTGTTTGGTCAAAACCAAAAAACACTTTTTTTGTTTTCCAGTCCCACGCAAGGCAAAAACCAGAAAACAGAAGTGGTCAGTTTTTGGTTTTTTCCCAAAACCAAAAAAACCATGGTGTTTTTGGTGTTCCGACCCCCTCAGACTTGAAAAATCAAAAAAACACATGTTTTTTTTAAGTTGTGACCAAGAAAAACCAAAAAAAAAACTCGAGAAAACTAAAAACTCTAAAACAAGCCTCCCGGCCTCCATGGCTTTGTTTTTTTTTTTCAGTTTTTTGGTTTCTTTGTAGGTTATCGGAGAAATCAACTACAAGAGAAAGATTTGGTGTGTAAACGAAATATTAGTGGAAGCATGGTTTTTGCTCGGGTTTTAACAGGGTTTTAGGAGCAAAACACGTCACGGTAGATCATGGGGGGGACCATTTATATTTATATTTATATTTATATTTATATGTATATGCTTTATATGTATATTTATATGATGCCCCCCCCCCCCCCAAAGATCTACGTGTTTTTATGTTTTGGGTGCGATTTAGGGTTTTAGGGTTGGGGGTGGGGGGCCATCTTAATATGTAAGTGTTCGTATATTAACCGTGAGCCCGATTGAAAAACGATTGAAACGATTGAAATTCAATCGGGGGCCGGATTGAAGATTGAAGATTGAAGATTCCCAGCAAAAGGTTTTCCAGGAATCTTCAATCTTCAATCCGGCCCCCGATTGAATTTCAATCGTTTTTCAATCGGGCGCACGTTTTATAAAGTCTCAGAAGTAGATCTCGTGACGTCGCTCAAGGTCATATGTATTCGCAGACATTCCACTCCAAATATACTTGACCATTTGTGTTTGTAATACTCGCAATGGCTCGCATTCCAGTAGCTGGCACAGGGGGGTCTTTTCTTTTGCCTCTATACTTTCACATGATTCATACGACTTTTCGCAGGAGTTCTTCTGAATTTGCTCGAATTCGTATTAAGTTTGGCTCTGTTACCTTGTTTTTCCCTAATAAACTGTTTCCTTGGTTGTCCCTATGAAAAGCCTCTATCTTTGTATTTTAATAGGGTCCTCTATATGTTTCCACAGGATTCCCATTTGTGTCCATGCATGTTTCATTATTTTTGCTTAATATGGTGTCCATTCATATTTTTAATATGGTTTCCATTCATATGTGCTCATGCTGAGAAAGAGTCACGGTAGGGTTTACAGAGGCATAAATGTATGAAAAAGGGTAGATCTTTGGGGGGGGGGGGGGGGGTAGCATTTATATTTATGTTTTTGTTTTTTGCACAAATAAAATACCGGGCAACAATAAAATACTAATTCAAGCCCGGGGAGCACATTAATTTCTCCATTTAATATTAAATCCTTTCCAAGCTCATATTGTTACTAGCATATTTATTTAGTGAATACTCTTCGTCCAGCATTTTACTACCTTAATATCGTATGAAAGTAGTTGATTGAATGGTGGATAAGTGAATAGGTGAGAGAGAAATTAATGCGTGACCAAATGTCCCAAAGGTAGAAAAGTAGAAAAGATTGCTTTTGAAAATGTCTCATATACATATGTATATATATATATATGTATACAGTATACACATATACATATATACATATACTATATTCCCCAAACAGTGCTTGCACAATGGGGTTCTTACGTTCAGAGTAAAGGAATTGGTTGCCGACCGCAACGGCGCACGCGGCGGTGGGGCGGGGCCTTCGTTTCGATGCTCCCGCTGTGGTTTCGCGCGAATTCCGTTGCGTTTCGATGCTCCCGCTGTGGTTTCGCGCGAACTCCGTTGCATTTCGATGCTCCCGCTGTGGTTTCGCGCGAATCTCGTGGCCTTTTCAGGCCTCTTCTTGGGGGGTCACTTAGGTTGCCGACCGCAACGGCGCACGCGGTGGGGCGGGGCCTTGGTTTCGACGCTCCCGCTGTGGTTTCACGCGAATTCCGTTGCGTTTCGATGCTCCCGCTGTGGTTTCGCGCGAACCCCTAATACTATCTTAGACTACTATTTGTTGTATGTAGTTAAAAATTGTCGGCGTTGGACAAATTTTGTGGGCAAAAAATAGTCTATTATTTTAGGCGTGCAAGTCTATTTAGACTATTTGTTGGGGGAATATCTTGTTTTTTGGCGTCCCAAAAAGCAGTTGCAAAATATCTTGTTTTTTTGGGCCGCAAAACAGCCTATTTTTACCGGTTCGCAACTCGAAATTTCGAGTAAACTTCGGGAAACGACAACTCGAAATTTCGAACAAACTTCGGGTCGGCGGAAGATGACGATCTTAACAGGCGAAGATATTTCTTCAGATCTTTCTGGTGTTTTGCATTAATCTTAACAGGAAAAGGTAGTTCTTTTCAGGTTTTTTCACTGATGATGATGATGAGGATGATGATGATGATGATGGTGATGATGACTATTCATAGGGTCATAAATAACCTTGTTCTTGTTGTTGTTGTTGTTGTTGTTGTTGTTGTTGTTGCTGCTGCTGCTGCTGTTGTTGTTCTGTGCTCGCTCATCACCAATTCGTTCCTCCTCGCGGTTCTGGTTGCTCGCGAACTTCTCCGCGCCCTCCTTGATGTCGGCCACCGCCTGCTTGAGGGACTCTGCCATTCGTTTTTTCTTCGTCCACCACCACCACAGCCTTCTTCATGGCAGCTGCCGGTCGCTTTCGAAGCCACCGTATCCACGGCACACAGGGCTGCTTGCTGGCCAGGGATGCACCACGATCCTCCTCCTGGCCACAAAGAATACATGCAGGGCTGAATGAACGTGGTGCAGTTCTCTTCTTCCGTCACAAACAGCTCTCATGAGATGCACCACAGAACGCCAAACCATGCGCGAAAAAACCGATTCGGACCCTGCAGTTTACTCGAATTTCTTCGAAATTTCGAGTCGGTAACTCGAAGTTTACTCGAAGTTTCCTCGAAGTTTAAGTATTGCAACTCGAAGTTTCACTCGAAGTTTCGAAGTGACAACTCGAAGTTTAAAAATGGACATGTTTCAAAAACCTAGGGTTTTTGCACATCGCAACTCGAAATTTCGAGTTTCGAGCCATCAAACTTCGAGTAAACTTCGAGTAAACTTCGACTTGCGAAACTCGAAATTTCGAAGAAACTTCGACCAAACTTCGACTTGCAAACTCGAAACTTCGAAGAAATTTAGACCAAACTTCGAGGCCCGACTGCAAAAATCCATGAAAAGAATCGATTGCCGAACTCGAGTTGTGGAAGCAAAACGAATAAATTCCGAATCGATAAACAAAAAACATCGATTGCCGGACTCGAATTTTAGGTTGCCGACCGCAACGGCGCACGCGGTGGGGTGGGGCCTTCGTGTCGACGCTCCCGCTGTGGTTTCGCGCGAATTCCGTTGCGTTTCGACGCTCCCGCTGTGGTTTCGCGCGAATTCCGTTGCACTTCGATGCTCCCGCTGTGGTTTCGCGCGAGGCTTCTTCTGGGGGGGCCATGGTTTCGACGCTCCCGCTGTGGTTTCGCACGAATTTCGTTGCGTTTCGATGCTCCCGCTGTGGTTTCGCGCGCATTCCGTTGCATTTCGATGCTCCCGCTGTGGTTTCGCGCGAATTCCGGCCTCTCGTGGCCTCTTCAGGCCTCTTCTGGGGGGGCCACTTAGGTTGCCGGCCGCAACGGCGCACGCGGTGGGGCGGGGCCTTCGTTTCGATGCTCCCGCTGTGGTTTCGCGCGCATTCCGTTGCATTTCGATGTTCCCGCTGTGGTTTCGCGCTCCGGCCTCTCGTGGCCTCTTCAGGCCTCTTCTGGGGGGGCCACTTAGTAATTAGGTTGCCGACCGCAACGGCGCACGCGGTGGGGCAGGGCCTTCGTTTCGATGCTCCCGCTGTGGTTTCGCACGAATTCCGTTGCGTTTCGACCAGGAAGGGTGTGCGGTAAGACCACCTGGGGGCAGGATCAATAAAAACACAGGGTTTAGGGGGGGTTTAGGGTTTAGGGTCAACCCTGCGGCTGGGTGCCGGGGGTTAGTATTATGGGGTAGCGATTTTGGGCCGGGCTTCAGCATCATGAGCATCAGCTGGGTCTTTTGGCCCCCAAGTTCCACACGCGTGCAAAGCCGAATCCCCCAGTGGTTGGCCACAGGCCTTTTTGACCCCAAGTTCCAGACGCAAAGCAGGCCTTTTTGACCCCAAGTTCCAGACGCAAAGCAGAATCCCCCAGTGGTTGGCGTCTTTTTGACCCCCAAGGGAATTCGGCCCCCCACGAACTTTTGTAGTTTTTGTCCCCGGGAGTGTCGGTGCTCTTCTGGCCTTCTTTGGCCTTTTCTGGCCCTCCTCACTGTTTGGGGTCTATGCCATACTATGCCGGCATAATATTTATATGTATGCATACGTTTCCTTGTAGATCTGTAGGCAGTACTTGTTCTCTGTCATTATTTAAGTGACAGGTGCTTCTCAGTGTTGTGACCCGAGGTGGCCGAGGCCGAGCTTTTGGTGGATGATGTCAAGACTTCTGCACCAAAAACTGACGTAGCGAGTTGACAGACCGCTTGCTGCGTAGTGCCGATACGATCTGCAGCGATATCTGCAGCTTCAGCCATTCTGATGACTCAGAGTGCTCAATGGAAGACTCAAGGGCCCTCCTGTGGCCCAACAGGTTGCCCCAGTCACTTGACAGTGGGGGCTGGAACCGCGTGCACTTGATGTCGTCAGTACAGTAGCCTAAGATTTCGGAGGCAAAGCCCTGAACTGGGACAGCTCGGAATGCACGACATAAGAGCTCGTGGCGTCAGCGGCTCAAGCGCATGTTTGGCTCCTCAAGCGATCACAAGTGGTATGTTTCAGAAGCCACTAGGTCGTGTGACATAGTCGTTGATCGACGTGGGCGGCACAAGCTGCTTCGGACCAGGACTGTGCGCAGATGCTGTCGCATGCTCAGGCTTCACACGTTCAAACCAAGGGCTGCCCCGGTCCACCAGGCACAGGCATCACAAACTTGTATCCGGCACTAACGACGACTTGCTCTGGGCCTGATCAGCATTTGCAACGCCGACTTACCTTGCCAGTTTGTTTGGATATCGATGTGCCAGCGTAGCGTAGGCAGTGTCGGCGAGCACTCGTGGAAGTACATTCAGCTTCCTCTCTCTTGTCGTCACAGTGTCTACATCCGCACGTCTCATGGGGACTCTTTTCTGTACATGCTGTGTACATGTGTGGGAGACACTACAGCTGGGAAGGCGGGGGCGGGGCTGGCGCTGCCTCCGCCTCCCCAATCCTCCGCATCAAATTAAAAGTAGCTAAGGCTAAGGTACTAGCTGCATTGACACGTTCGTTTCCATCGACTCAGCTTTCTCGGTCGTACAAGAGCAAGCCCGAAATGGAGGCAGATGGAGAACATGCGCGTCTGGCTGGACCATTCTAAGCTGCAGGTTCCCGCCGCGTTCTTGTCAATGAGTCCCATGATGGCCAGTGCTACCTGAATCACGTAACACGCTTCCCAAGACTGTTGTCTACGATTTTCTACGCATCCTGACGAACAACACTACATGCCCACCAGGGCCGCTAGGGTGCTGCCATGTGCTGTTCTATAAAGTCCGTGTTTTCCAGACACCCTTAGAATGCCTTAGCATAATAAGTAGTTGCATCGGGGCCTTCAACATTCACATGGCACCAAGGGACCGCGACTGTGGGGGTTATACCTCGCAGTGATGTTGTATTTTCAGCAGGCCACTATACAAGGCGGGAGTGATGATTTCATTTACCTGGCTGCAGTCTCCATGTCCTCCGTGTCCCATAGCCTCCTTGTCGGCTGCCGAGCAAACCTATGCGAGACATGAACCCTAAGGAACCTATGCAGTGGCCAGCTGCAACGCGGTTGCGCTCCGCCTCGTGACGGTGGAATTGACATTGCAAGATGCCTACCACAATCTCCCCAAGTTATCCCCCACTTTGGCAATTGGAGGGAGGCAGGGTCACGGGTCCTGATGTGCCAATATCCCTCTCCATTTTTGGGTTTGTTCAGCTGGTTGGCCTTGAAGCTCAGGTTAAATGGCTGGCAGGACCCTCGACGCATGAAAATCCATGTTCCTTTCTCGCCTGTGTGTCCTGACGTTGGTCAACCATGTGAGATGCCGGAGTTGCGAAGTCTCGTAGCGATCACAGATCCCAGGGACGTCAGGCATTGGCAGCTCCATTTTCCAGCCCCCCTATAGTCCTAACATGCTGGGGATCCCAAGTCTGCGATATGCCCTGCGCACAACTCTGTGTGCCAACACACTGGCTTTTTGCAAAGACAGCTGCCGGCCATATTGGCGTTCACCTAAAGGTCCGCGTCCGGGGATCTATTGGGATGGATCCTTGTCTAAAGATAGCCGCGCGAAAGTCCTGCGATGGGCCCGCGCGCACAGCCCGCTGGCTTCCCTACAAGCTGCCGGGGCATTGGCACCTCTGCTTTCTGGGTAGAGCACCCCGGGAGCGTCCTAAATCACGCGGAATGGCCGCGAACCGGCTGAAACTGCCAAAGCTTGAAAAAGCGCAGCCTTAAGCGCCAATTAAGCGCGGCGCTTCTTCGAAGCACAAAGGGGATGATCCTGGCTACAAATAAGATACGTAAGCCATCAGAAATTCCAGGAAACCATTGTTTACTCCAACGTTGAACCACCGGCCGCATATCACCGTATATCGAAATTCAGGATCCCAGGACGAAAGTGTCGCATGCGAGTGCGAGCCTCGGCCAGTCTGGAGTGCGTGAGGGTAATGCAAAAGTTACAAAAGGCCATTGTCTTCCACGTTATATAAAGCAGACAGTTCATGGCAAGTTTAGGGCTAGAGGTCTGCAAAAAGCTGGCGAAAGAAACCACCAAAGACTTCGTGCAATTCGCGGAAGTTCTGATGTTATGCTCTGCGTGTGGTTGCTGATAGGATGATATAACGATATAGGTCCCGCGAAAATTCGTGAAAGTATCATGTGACTGACGGCTCTGCGATGCGGCTGCGTCCTGCAAAGAGCTAGTTGAAAACCGATTGAATTTGTTTGCTCTCCATGCCTTGCCGCTACAGTGCAGTGCGCGTATCTAGCAGTCACCTATTGCATCCCTGTCTCGCGGGCATTCGCAGGCCTTCGCTAATGACTTCGAGGCGCGTCTTGTCAGCGTTGTCCAAGGGGAACTTGTTCTTTGGTTTTTTGGACTGACCTGCCGATACATTGTTACATCATTGATCTCATGCGATCACTTCCGCAAATGTTCTACCGCCCCAAGCTGCCATTCCCACGCCGGAACAGAACGGGGCTGATCCAAGCCCCTGCAGCCCCTGCGTCGCGCATCGATTGGGGAGGGCAAGCAAGTCTTGGCATGTCCTTGGAGTTCATATTCTGCTGCAAATGCGGCGCAGCATGTGCAGGATGTTGCCAGGTGGATCACGACATGCTGTCTAGTGTCATGCCAAGTGGGCCTTTCAGCGGTGCCGTGCAGTTTCAGCCAGGACGCTGCGTCCATTGTGCCGCTGCGCACGTTCGTTCACAAATGGCTCTGATCCCTCGGGTAACACGGCGGCGACATCGTTGACACTGCTTGTGTTCATGCCAGCTGTCCAATCGGCTGAATGTTTTAATTGCTGAACCTTCCTGCGCCATCATGCGCAACCATATCTCGTTATTGATGGAGTTGACCTTCAGCGCGGCTTCTAGACGGCGGCAGCGCCTTGGCCCAGGAGCGAGATTTGGTCACTAAGCCCTAAGAAAACAGAGCACTCAAAGCTGAGCGCAGTGTGGCACTTTACCTGCGGGACTCTCTTTCGAGCTTTCAGGTCTCTCTGCAGGTTCTCGTTGAAATCCTCTGAGAGGGCTTCTGGGCGTCTTGTCGAGGCTCTTTGAGCCCCTCTTGGGGCCTTTAGGGCCTTCAGGTACCAGGAGACTTCAAAGAGTTGGCTGAGTAAGGCAAGACGTCTCACGCTTGGGCTTGAAAGCCAAACTCTCACGCTGCCCAGAGTTTCTGAATAAGCTCCACCTACATGACTCCCGCTTCCTACTCCTTCTAATGGCTCTTTGTCTGGTTACGAAAGTGCTCTTCGACCACCTGAAGCTGCCATTCCCACGCCGGAACAGAACGGTGCTAATCCAAGCCCCTGCAGCCCCTGCGTCGCGCATCGATTGGGGAGGGCAAGCAAGTCTTGGCATGTCCTTGGAGTTCATGTTCTGCTGCAAATGTGGCGCAGCATGTGCAGGATGTTGCCAGGTGGATCACGACATGCTGTCTAGTGTCATGCCAAGTGGGCCTTTCAGCGGTGCCGTGCAGTTTCAGCCAGGACGCTGCGTCCATTGTGCCGCTGCGCACGTTCGTCCACACACAGTTCTCGCGCGTCCTGCTGTGTTTACATGACACCTGCTCCTCGGAGTCAAAGAGGGCAAGTTGCAATCCTTGATGCAAATAAATGGCAGGGAACCACGCCGACGACGGCGTTGACGATGCTGCTGTTTGTGTTCATTCAAGTTGTCCAAGCAGCGGAATGAAATATTCGAATCGTGTCCCGCGCCATCGTGTACAACCATGTCTCTTTTTTGGTGGACTTGACATTGGAGCCTCTACGAGAGCGCTTGTCCCGAGCAGAAGGGCTTCTAGACGGCACCACTTTGGCCAAGGCCTGCGATGTGGTCGCCAAGCCAACAGGAGATAATCAATGCAAAGCTGCACGCAGTAGGGCAATTGACGCAACCCTTGCAAGAGACGATTGGATGGCAAAGATTTGCCTGGCGTCAGATTCCGCTCGAGCACGAACGGCACGCCGTGCAAGAGTCCATGTCAAAGCTATGTCGCCTGCTGAATACCTGGACGCCTTCCAGGGCAGCCCGGTGTCCGTCCGCACACGGGAGCATCTGCAGCCGCAGGCCTGTGTTGGGGAGGGGAAGTAAGCCTGCAAAACTCAGATTGCGCAGAGCGCCGGCGGACAAGTGAGAATTTTAGAATTCATTGGTGCCCAGAGGTTGGTCGCTAGCTTTCCGTTTTGTGCGCAAGCGCAGAGAGATCTGAGATGCTACTTGTTCTCGGTGCCGGTAAATCACTCGAAGCCCAACGCAGTCGGATCCTAGCTGCAAGAGGTATTGGTTTGGGAGGGTCTGGCGAAGGCATGCTACAGGGCACTCCGTAGTTTCAGCACGAGGTGCTAGTTCGCGTTAATGCTGCATGGGCTTGGTGTGTTGAGGGCTGTGCAGGTGCCCAAAGCGAGCACCATTCTGACAACACCATTCTGACAACTATAAGTTCCATGCGCAGTCGAAAAGGTAATTGCACTGCGTCAAGGCGGCAAAGCATCGTGCTCTTGCTCCGCAGATCTCCGCAGCTTTCCTCCCATTCCTCCCATCCGAGCTCTCGCGCCCCCTTCCGGGTGATCGCATGCAGGCCTGACTCTCTTTGCTGGCATTCCCTGTACTAGATTCGGGCATGGACTGCGCAGGTGTCGACAGCATGATTCTTTTCACAAACCCTGTGGCCGTAGCATCGTGCCCTCACAGTCAAATCGAACCTCGTCCTCTACCCCGATTAGCCCCATCTACGCCCCCGCCAGTGTCCCTATACTCCCTCCTGTCAAGATGGAACATCGAGGCCACGGGCATAACTGAATCAGTCTGGGGCCTCGGAGGGCATGTCAGATAAGGCCGCGAAGGCTTACGGCAGCTGAAAGGCAGTGGGCCGGGCTGGCAGAGAATTCAGAGACTTAGCTGTCAATGTTGGTGGCTGCGCGGAGGCAGATGCCCCGTATGCCCTATAGGCCTTGATGTCCCAAGCGACAGGGTGGCTGCATCTTGGCGGGCGATGCCTTCCTTCAGAGATAGCACTGCGTTAGTTCAGCGGCAGCTCGGAACAAGCTCAAAACAGTGTTCTGTGGCTCCCCGTAGTGGCTACTCGCCTGGTTGGCAAGATGCCAGCGATGGCGCAGGCGGCACCAGTTTGTTCTTGCAGTATAGCATCTCAAACTTGAAGATTGTGCAGTTGGCGAAGGACAGTCAAGACCGCCACCACATGGGTTGTTCTCTTGGTCTTTCAGACGGGGCTCTTCTCGCAACACGCTCAGAGTGGAGTGCATTCAATTTGCTCAATTTGGGCAGGTGGTCGGGGTTAGTGACTGGGGCGCAGCTTGTGTCATGACTTGTCACCCGCCCACCTGATCTTGAAGAGCTCGTGCACTGCTCTTGCTGCTGCCCGTGGATGGACACTACGTACGAGAAAGCTTTCTCATGGAACGAGTTCAGGCAGAATAGCAGAGAGAAGCAAAAGGTTCTCTCTGGTAGGAGTATTGCTTGCGGTCTCGCCCGGCTCTGCGTGAAGCACTTGTTGTTGCACCTGTGTTCTTTTGTGAGGCTGTTTCTTTGAGAGCGTCATCATCTTCGATGATGCAAAGTCTACATCTTCCTCTCGGCTCTGTGTCTGTTGTGTCACCCCTGTCAAGCGAGTCAGCTCTGCGATGGCTCGGGCAGGTGGTACTTCAACAGCACAGTTCCCAGTGAGATATGCCAGGACAGGCAGGAGCAGCACCTCCAGGCGCTCAACATCCCGTGAGCCAGCTCTAGAAGTAGCCCTGATCCAGGCCGTAAGGTCCGTGAGCAGCGCATCATGTGATGGACGACGTTAGAGTTTGAGCTTCTGATGTCCAGCGTGCAGTGCTGGATGGTCCTGACGTCTCAACCCAGTATCAGCCTCGGGGACCCCGAGCCTGAAGAGACCGACATCGGTACTGTGGGCGCTCTAAGTGTCTAAGTTCAACGTTTTCAACAATGACTCAATACAAGTCTTCCTGGGTCGTGTTTGGGCTTCCCCAACTTCGTGCTTTCTCCAAGGCCAGGCTGTAGTTTGCTCCTCACCGCGGCATGGAATCAACAGCAAACCCCGGGTGATAAGCTTGGGTGCTTGGGAGGCGTTGGGAGTCACGATTGACCTGCAGGGGTACCGTGCCGTGCCATGCCTGGTCGTGCACACGAGCTTGGTGAGCCTGACGGTGCCTCACAGGACCAACATCAACCGGCACAGACTACATAGTGTTACATCCATCCATATCTCACGCTCCGCAAGCCAAAGCGGCTGTGAAATGCGGATGTGGTGCAGCAAACACAGTGCCTGTTACAAGCATGTCGGCTTCGTGGACGTCGCCCTATTGAAAGGCCCTATTGCCCCTGTAACTTTGGATGCTGCGCGTTGGCTCCTGAAGCTGAGTGGGCTGTGGAGAACCAGTGAGGCAGAAGTCAAGCTGGCTTTTGTCAAGTCATCCTTTCGATGATTGCTCCTTGCCGGCGATGCCTCATGCATCCCTTACTGCATTGATCTGCACACTGCTGCTGACGATTGACTATCTTCAGCATGGAGATAGGCAAACGAGCAGTAGGCTATCATTTGTATTGAGCCCGCCCCTAGGGCCCTAGGGAGCGCAATTTTCCATTGCAGGGGGCTCCCTGAGACTGCGATGCAGGCTGGACCCTACAGGCACATGCACGTCTCTGCCCTGACCGTGCGGTGCTGAGCCAACTGAGCCGGCTTCTCCGTTTCATCGAAAGACGCCTGCAGAACAGAGCGCTTCCCCTCTCGCAGCTCTCGCCACGCCTGGCTTGCAGACGAGGGTGCGGGATCTGCCAACTGGTTGTGGCGGAGGAAGCTTGCAGCATCAGATCTTGCCTCGGACAGGATATGTTCAGGTATGCCTTGATGGGTCGTACGTGCACAGAACAGCCATCAATTTACACCCTGCAGCCGTTTTTTCAGGTTTCCGCGGGGGCTGTGGGTGTTGTGGATGTTGTGGCTTGCTGCCTTGGATGCTGCCACTCAAGTTGCTAGTGCTTCATATGCCTGGTCATTACAAACACGTCCCGCAAGCGGCCACAACATTATGTTTACAATACTCTTCAGACAATGGGGGGGGGGGGGCCGAAGGTCAAGGCCACTCTGAAGATCTCAGAAGCACTTGTCACCTCCAGGGCATGGCCGGGCATGGATTCGTAGAAGGTCATTTTCCTGTTCGTGGTTCAGAGTGGTTCAGTGCTTGGGGCTCAAAATGTCTCATTGGGGCTTCATGAGGCCCTTAACACTGTCGTAAGCCTGTATGTGACGAGCCTCTGCAGCTTGGCAGCTTTAATAGCTTCGGTGTACTGCTCATCTGCACCGCCCGTCCGACCCATCCCTCATGAGACATCATGACACTGGAGCGTGTCAAAGCCCCCCGCGAAGGCTCAACTTTCAGTTCGACGCAGGCCCGGCTCTATAGGACTCAACTGAGACTCTGCGTTCAAGCATAAGAAGACTTAGCACCCGTGCGCCACGTTGCAGACGATGCCCGCTTCCACTCGTTTGCACATTTTGATCCCGAACTCTAAGTGAGCCGCTCCGAAGCCACTGACACAGCTGCAAAACGCAGGCAGACAATGCTGATGAACCGTTCCAAAACTCATTCGCGCACGTTTCATAGCCTCAGCGCATTCCGGGCTACGATTGCGTTTCTTCCTCCAGAATGCAGCAGTTTCTGGCTTTGTCTTTGGATCAGTTGCCTGCGCCAAAAAAGCTATGCATCTACGTTAGCTTTGGCAAAGCCCCATCGTGAAAAAACGCGAAGTGTAAGATGTCCCATTCAGTCCTACACACACTTCTCAAGCGTCTTGCCTTGTATGTCTTCTTCCGGTCAATGATGGCATTGATATGTTCTGACTCGAGAGCCGACTGAGTCTTCGACTTTGAGGCTTAACCCTCTCAATGACTCTCAACTCTGCAGCCACACCGAGTGTGGAGCCATGAACTCCCATAGCCTGCATCCAGACTCCACACTGAAACGCCCCATTTTGAGGCCCACCATCCGCAAGAAAGTCATGGCAGCGCACTATTTGCCGTCGCTGCGGCGTGGAAGCTGCACAAAGGTTGCGGCCATGTCGACGCTTGCCACAAACAGCGTCAAACAATGTCAAAGAATGTACGCTGAAGCGTCCGAAGATACGGGCAAGATTTGGCAGCCAGGCGCTGGGCCAAACATCAGCGTGAACATCGGGTTCCTTCGGGTAGTTGGTGATACGCCCTAGGCATGCCTGCACGAACGAGAGTCGACTAGAGTCTAGAGTCGGCTGGGGTCCTATAGGTCTCACAGGCCCTAAGTCCCCTCCGATCACACGACATGCGCTGTGAAGCAGCTGTAGTTGCAAGAGCACATGTTCGAAAGAGTACGTCGAATTTTCAGTGCAAAGCCAGCCATTGCATGGTTGTCAACCTTGCTATTACCTGGCAGCACCATGCCATCGTGTAGAGCTTAGGAGGAGTTTGGGATCCGTTGAGACGAAACCCCGCGAGCTACAGTAGCTACAGCATGTCTTCGACAGCGCGCAGGGCGAACATTGGTGGGCTTCTCCGGTTGCAATGCATGGTGTTGCTGGGATGATCGTAGAACTTGTGCCACTCTTGACATTCTTGGCCGTGGCAAGCCACGTAGTGCCTTGTGGTTCCGCAGGTTCTGCGTAGCGGCGGCACCCTACTGAATGAGGGTGAAAGTTAAGTGTAGATCAGTTTTGCTGTGGCAAGGGATGGACATCAATTTCTGGCCGGGAAAATATTAATATTGGTCGACAGAATGTGTGGGGACAACTACGAAGCGATAATCTCAACGTTCTGTCTTCATCTTCTGCTTGAATCAGTCTTAGAACGATAGGGGGCAAGCGGAAAACAGTATCCCCGAGACCCATGTCCTTCGATGCAACAACTAATGTTGACCGGGGCTCATTTAAGGCTCCTCTGTCCGGTCCACACAGTTGCGTGCCTAGGCAGTTGGGCTCGGTTCACGAGCACGTGGACGACGACAGTTTGTGAGGCAGCCACTTTAGGTGCCCCTGGGCCCATCATCCCTGACTATCAGGGCTCTCAAGCAAATCGACGGCTCTGAGGGAGATGACTCGGAGATGAATCTGAATCAAAACTTCGACTTCGTCCAAACATTTGGGCCTCCAAGTTTCGTCGAAGATGGACTTCATGGCCCAGGTTTGTCCCAGCGGCAGACCTTCTGATTTTGTAAACTCTTCCGGGTGCGAGTAAGGAACTGCCCTGCTCAATGGCTTCCTGTACTCGTCTACTAGCGTACCTCTTTCTGTGGCATCCCCAAAGCGACGAAGCAGATTCCAAGACCGAGGGTCGCAAGATGTCACAATGTCACAAATGTCACTCTTGCACAGAAATGGAGGGATGGCGAAGAAGCCGTCCTGGGGCTTTTGTCCACACTGCTATGCCTCTGAAATTCCATCGACATCGGCCCATCTTTCGCTCCCAAATGCCCAGGGTAGACGTTGAGCCAAGCGCGACATGCCAAGCGCGACATGCAAGCCTGATCCAATTGCTTTGCCTGCCGGTGTGCAAGCGTGAGCGACGAAGCCTATTTAGGGTGAGCTCCAAAACCTGACGATCGAGGTCTCGAGGTTCAAGCAGTCAGCGGCTTCTGACTCCACTGGGTTCCGAAGGGAACATGACGAGGTTCTCCTCATTGCGCGCACCGACTGAGGGCAGGCCGTTGTCGAGTCAACGAAGCCATCTTCAAGCCAAAATTTCCGCGAGAAAGCCCCAAGAGCTTAAGCCGTCAGGTCGATGATTCACCAGAACCATCGGGTGCGGCCGTGCATCTCCAGCTTCAGTTTGTGCCAATTCTGCTCCCCAAGGCATCAAGGCATGATATGATCCTGTAACCCCCCTCCCATCCCCTCCCCTAATCACTGTCGTTGTGAGGAAGCACCCTGTGATGTACAGGAGGGCCGGGGTTCGGGTTCAATTTAGGGTCTAATTTCAAGGATCCCCCAAACAACGCATGGCGGGATCTGAACCGTGAGTGCCATCGGCGGTAATCAGGCTGCTACACGAAAACAGCCACAGAGCCCAAAATCTCACCTAAGACTCTAAGCCTAGGTCTGTGTCTAAGCGGCGTCTGCAGCGCAAAGAGCCTGTCTCCGGTGCCGTTCAGAGAGGGCCTGTGCATCCACCCATGGCAGCGTGGCCTAGATAGACGACGCATCACACCATGGACCTTCTGAAACTTACGAAAACCCGTCTGTTGGGCACCAAATTTTGAGCACCTCCTTGCTGAGCATCACAGGTTTAAGCCTCCGCGTCTGAGAGCTGCGCTCAGGGCTGTGCTCTCCTCGTGCACCATACAATTTGGATGCTTTGGGCCTCAGGGAGCCCCAGTGTGAACAGCACAGTGTGAACAGCGTGAACAGTGCGAAATGCTTCACAATGTATCACATTTTGCTAGCTTGGAGAGCATTCAACTGGAGGGAAAGGATTTGAGGGATTACTGGCTTAGTGCGCCTTCTTTCTGCCTGACGCAACATTGATGGGGCTGTGCAAGGAGGGGCTGATCTGCGGATATCTGCGGCTTTCACCAACCCGTGGCCGCTCGGCACCAGTGATTCGAGTGGCAAGTGCTGGCACATGGTGCTTCACGAGGTTGCGTACGAATCGTTTCAAGCCGAAGTCGAAGAGCTTGTCAGGCGGTGCCAGACAGCATGACATGCAAGACATGCCGCTCGTCTTTGCATCGCCATACCATTCAAGCTGTCCCTGAAGGCCAGGATGTCGCAGCGTGTCCCTCGCGGGAGCCAGCCATGCCACGGACGTGCCGTGGTTGCCGGATTTGCCGGGTGGTGCCAAGACCATACGCAATTCCACAGCTGTCAGCGGCAAACTGTGGGAGACAGCTCGATCAAGATCTGACCCACTCCCAAGCCTTGGACAAACCGACGGCTCTGGAGGGGCATGACTCGGATTTTCTGGAGTCGGAATTCGCCCGGCCTGTAACTGTATCTCAGAAATCTTAGAAGTTGCCAGTTGTCGCGACCAACGAGCCGTCCTAGCAGCCATGCACTGTCCGTGCATGCAATGCTGCTTTGCCTCCTGAAAACCTTACCGCCGCGATGACTGAGCTTGGAGATCGGAAGCGCATGGTGAAAGCTATTGGGGCGAGAAGCGTGCAGAGGCAAGCAAGACAGTTGCGAGCAAATGCGGTACTGAGTACTCCATCAAGACTCAACACCTAGGATCCTGTTCTCAGACTGACGGTCTGCACATAGGAACAACAAGCCCATTCTCAAGCATTCGAAGTCTCTCTCGCTCATTGCTTGGCTACTGACTCATGCAGCATTCTTGCAAGATTCTCAACGTGCTTTGCAATGAGACTCCAAGCCGCATAAGCCGCTTGAAGGCTGCTTGAATGGGGGTGCAAGTGTTCATTGCAGAGCCAGGCGAGGGTACGAGAGTCGAGCACCCTGTGCCATCCTCAAGCCGCCGGCTTCAAGATGCCACTAGCCACTTGCAAGTGGCCTGCTGATTCTGCGCAGCTTGCGCTAGCGGATACTTGCTGATTTTGTGTGCATAGAACAGTTTACTCGAATTAAGTTTTGGAGTTCGCAATGGCCGCAATGGTTAAAGTCAAAGACCACCCCTCAGCCGGAACTGGCCTGGGATCTGCCCTTTTCCGCTTGCTCCCCACGGTTCGTAGCTATTTCGAAACTTCTCAAAGCCTAAGGCCTTGTGCCAGTGGCGACTTTCGACCAAAGACTGGAACACTGCATCTGACGGATGCCGGGTCCAAAGCAATATTCGCTCGAGGCTCTGACTTTTACTTGTTCCAGCAACTGCGATGCTGGGTCTCAGGGCCTTAAGTAGGGCCTACCAAGGCGTGTTCTCTAGAAGACCAAGAATTTCAGGGCAACGCGAGTCATGTGGCTTGATGACCAAGCATGACACACGCAAGATGGCAAGCTGTTTGCTTGGCTGTGCCTGCCGCCCGCTGTGGACCATAGACCGGAACACCGTACTCTGGCAAGCGCTGATTTTGACATTTGCTCCTGTAATGGCTCGTCCAATTGCAATCGCCATGCCGCTGCACAGCCCGCTTCCTTCTTGCACATCTTTCCTTCGAATGCCTCAAGGACCAGGGACAGCAAGGACAGCGTCGCAAACGGCAGCAGCGCGTAGGCGGAGCACGTGCAACAAGAGTCAAATAGAGTCAAGCTCTGCACATTTGAGCCTTGGACAAAAGCCCAGTCATACGGAGTCGACGAGGTCTGCTCGAGAATGCCAACGAAAGCCGATAGGAGGCCCTAAACCCTAAACCGATTATCTTGTATAATCGGTATCACCGCTTAACCGATATGGGCTTGTCCAAAGCACCCGCTAGCACTCCCTGCTCATGGTTTGCTTTCGAGTGGCCGTCGCGCCAGCGGGTTCGTCATGACCTCTCGAGGTTCGCGAAAGGAACAACCTACACTGGACACACTTGCCCGGTCCACAACCATCTTCGGCTCATTGGCTGATCTGCCTGCCGCGAGATGCCGCGAGTTTGAGTTTGGCCCCTGACTCGTTGTCCTCCAACCAGCGTTTTCAGCGAGTAGCTTTCTTCTTGCCGTGCACGCTCGGGTCCGCGAAGTTTGAAATCTTTGAAGCATTCTGAAGCATCTGAAGCGTTCAACCTTGGCTTGATTGACTGCGCTGCGAGAAAGCACCGACATGGTGTGCACATCAGCGCAGCAGAATCCGTATATACTCGCACCAGTATTTCCCCGTGACTGCTGGGATGCAAGTCCTGGTTCAGCATACGTAAGTTGGAGGAGTTGAAAGATGGTAAGCGTTTAGGAGTTACATCGCAACCTGTACGAGGGGATGAGACAGCTTAGACTTCAAAGTTGTTTTGCTCCTACTGAGGGATGCTCAAACACAATAGGGATTGTGATATTTGGGATGCAGGTCTGAGTGCGAGCACATGCCACAGGTCAGTGGCAGGCCCAACAAAACCCATCTCACAAGTGAGAGCGGTACTGAATTCCCGCGGTGGTCGTCATCTCCCTCGAGCTTCCTGTTAGCAGCGACCTCGCATGAAATGCCCCAGAAGGTGCTGCGAGCCGCGTTTTCAGCTGCAGAACGCGGCCTTTGGTGACATGGTCACAGACAAACTTGGGGGGTGAGTCACCCCTAATGAGTGCCGTGGCTTCTCGGGCTTCGTGTGCTTTTGCACACGCCTCAATTTGTGACTTCAATCGTTGACTGTGCATGGTTGTGTCATGCGTGGCCTGTGGTAGTGAAAATTGTGGTCCTTGGGGTCCGAAGCTTCAGAAGCTTCAGAAGCTTCGTACCAGCATGTAGCGGCGTGGAAGGTGCGGAGCATGTTTAGACTCTAAGTCTAGGCCAGTGTTCAAAGCTTTTACGTGGCATCTGCTTTCTATGATAAACATCTTATATCTTGTCTCGACCGATCGCGGATCACCAAGGCTTAAACATCAAAAGAACCCGAGGCTCGGATCTGGACGAAGTGGGGCAGGACAAGTTCTCGGAACCCAGCCTGCTATTTGCGTGGTGCCTGCAGACCCCCCGGCCCACTTCTTTTGATCTCAGGCGGCCAACCCTCCCGTTCAAGCGGCTACACATAGAGGATGCAGAGCAGGCAAGCGCCATTAGTATGTAATCTGGCGCGCACGTCTGCCAGTGTCCATCTCTCGCGGTCAGAGATTTGAGCGCTGAGCTGTTCTGGCTGTGGACACGTGTATCTCTCTAGTCCCAAATCCTGGGCCCTCATGAAGCCTGCTCAGTCTCCCATGGAGCCTTGCAAACTCCATCTTCTGGACAGTTGCAAATGGCCATGGCTGCAATCGCTTTCCAATGACGACATCCCCTGACACGCGGGGTATCTAGAGCTCCCTGCAAAGTGACCCCTCATGTGCCTGGAAGGCGCAATGTCCACAAATCCGAACTGCGTACCTGTGCTGCATGTGCTTTTCGACATTCGCCACAAGCCTCAAGTCTCAAGTCCCTGAACTTCCTTTGATCGCGGAAGACCTGCAGTGCCTGTGCGTGCAGCCTGACCTGGTCCGCCATGATATGCAGAGTTTGCCTTGAGCTTTTTGTGTCGAAGCTGCGCTACGAAGTGTAGGTGTGTTAGCCGAGCAGTGATTGCTCATGGGCGTACATCTTAGCACGTCACTTGTCGCCTGTCAGCACGACTGGTTGAGGCTCATTTAGTGGTGTGCCCTTGTGGACCTTGCTGAGCTTCGATGCTCAAGCGAAGCACGCACAACAGCCAGTGCACAAGCAAATGTGGACTCCTGTAGCGTTCATTGCTCGGCTTCGACTGATGTCAACTGCTCGAGCTTCATATCACCGCTGCGTTGTGCGTTCTGTAGAAAGTATTAGAATTCGGCCGGATAGGGATACCAGGGCACTTGGTCTCTGAAATCGCTTGCTTGCATGCCTCTCAGACATGCTTGCTTGCTAATTTGAACTGCGCTCTTGCAAGCAGCAACAAGTCTTCTTGCTTTTCGCACCATTGCGGCTCCTCCAAGAACGTCCAGATGCCCGCTCCTGTGCAGGGATCAGTCACTGGTTGACCCTCGGCGAAGCTCTGGGCATGTTCAGCCCTTCGCAGCAATACACTAAGCCACTAAGGACACATAAGGAACACAAGGAAACATGTGGAGCATTGGTGCGCATATTTCCGCTTTCGGAGGTTGGCAAGGATGTTCAGCGCTGTTCGGTCGCAGCAATGCCTCATGACTGATTGGCACCGGAAAAGGGGCTTGAACAAAGCACTGCCCCAAACTCATCCAACCCAAATCGCTTAGAGTCTAAACCCTAGCCACCCTAAATATGTAAGGTGCTGTCAGGCTTTGAAACTTTGAAGCGTGAAGGTCTCCTGGATCCTAACACCGCAGGCGCAAGCTCACTTTTGTGCGATCTGATTTCTGAGCCCTAAACCCCAAGCTGCGAAGCTGTGGCTCGATGTGCGCTTTTGTGCGCCAGCCCTACTTCGGAACGGGGTTCGCGAAATATGCGAAGTACCACCCATCAAGTCCATCTCCCAAGAAGTGATTGCAAGGGACCACACGGTGTGCGTTCGAAATGGGGGTCACTGGCTTTAACATGATTGTTATTCTGTTGCGGGGACCCCACGTAAATGATTTGCAACAGGGGAGGGCAAGCATTCTGAGTGAGACATGTGAGGCTGTCCTTGGCTGCCACTGCTTGGCCGCCTTGAAATTGGCACGACATGCAATCTACGGTGGCTCCCACTTAGCCGCTGAACTGTTTGTCTGAGAACGGCGCGATCTCAGACCTACAGATCGCTTCATGGCAAAAAAGCGCTTCCCCACAATCGCACTAGTGTCGCTCTTCTCGTGGACAATGGAACAAATTAATAAAGTGACAATAAAGCTTCGGCTTTGACAGGGAGCCTCCCTGGTGCTGGTGTGCATATGACGATATAGTGCCTCACTTCAACAGCTCGCTCAGCTCGCCATTTGCGCAACTTCCAGCTTCTCTGGCGGAACCAAGTCTATGTGATGCTAATGTGGCTTCCTGCTGCTTGCAATGATTACTTCCTCTCTCTATGGATCGAAACCGTTATGCAACCAGTCATGCAAGGCTAAGCGGCCCGAAGGTTCCAGACGCAGAGCAAATTAGTTGGTACCAAGTAGTTTGCAGCTGAACTTCCAAACGCATTCGTGGCAAACGGTGTTCCACCTGGTGACGTTCGATTGGGAAAACGAGCTGGAAACTGGCTAGGGTGTAGCAGTAACTGTAGCAGCTGTCCAGCTCTGGATCAGTGTTTGGTTGAGCGTCTCCTCGATGAAGTGCATCACAGGCCGGAAACAACCAAGTTGGTGTGATGGAGCTTGGCGGCCAAACTTCCAAGACAAGTTGTCTTGGGCAAACACTCTGAAGAGCCACCAAACCAAGTTTCTACCACTCGCTCTTTTCTCTTGCCCAGCGCAATGCAGAAAGAAAACCCGCTACTTCTTTCGTTTCCTCAATGCGGGCATTTGTGAGTGGTGAGCGGCCTCCAGCAGTCATGAACGTGGCAATCCCTGGATGTTATCCTTTGATCCCGGTGCTGCGGCGTAGCTCTCACACTTTTTGTGAGAACAGGCATGAACGCTAAGCGTGTCAATCCGACCGGCTAACTTTGTGCACGCGAACGTCAAAATTACTGGTTTGGAGAAGCCTCCGAGTCCCTCCCCGATCCACGCCCCAATCCAGATGGATCGGATCATAGCAAATCTTTAGGCTGTTTGGTCCGTGAATCTCTATGTGAGACTGTCTCCTTCTCTCTCGCAGAAAAGGTCACTCTAGCAGTCTAGCCTCTTCGGATCAAGTTCGAACTCCTTTGGAACAGAAGTCCTTGGGACGGGGAATGGGGCCTATGTTCACCAGGCAACATCGCACAGATCTCCTCATGCCTGCTGGGAATATCCATCTCGGCCACTGCCCAAGAAAGAAGAGACGCCTGCTTTCTTTGCGAGTGTTCCGTCTACAGACTCTGCAGTGTATTTTGCAGATTTGACCAACCGCCGAGGGCCCCGCTAAGCTCTGAGGCTCTTAGCCCTTTAAAGCCTTAACGGGGCACCGTCCGCGGCCCTACGCTATGCCATGTTCTGCCTGGCCCTTATGTCTGTCAATTCACAGTTTGGTCAGTTCATGTGGCCTCGCAGACATCAACTTGACCTTGCGCATTGAATCATTTGAATCAGCCGTCTGTCATCATTTTGCAAGAGAGGGCCGCGGGCGAGGATCGCCCGGTCCTAGATATGCGAGCTCGCACTCCAGCATTTGGCAGCGGTCCATTCAGCAATGGATGGTGATCTACATGGAAGTGGCGGCACAAATCGCGCCTGACCCCTGCGCTTTCATGGCACCCACCTGATCCTGGCCTCTAGGCATACTAGTGGCATACTGTTGCAGGTTCCTTTGTCCATTGATCTAAAGCCATACTTCGGGTGAATCTTCGGACGACCATGAAGCATGTGGCATGCTCAGCACGGTGTCGCTAGCTGGCACACATTTTCACACAGTAGGATGTAGAAGGCGATTGACCGTAATCTGTACACAATTCTAAGACAAACTGACTCCTCACTCATTGGGTTCCGCCTTGCCCAAGGGCACATTCCACGCCCCGAAGTCTCTCCAGCATGGCGTCGCCTCGGGACTCGTGGGCGGTACCGCTACTGCCGCCGCGGGGTGCTCTTTTGTCAGGTCAGAAGTTTCAGCACTTTGCAGAAGAAACTTTCCAAGAGCACCATCAGCTGCGACCTCTAAGCCTGGATGCTGCTTTGTGGACTAGCAGGGAGCAGCTGGGACAGCCAGTCGCAGCCCTCCACGGCCTGTCTGATGCTGCAAGTAGACTGTCCAGTTTCGACGATCGTTCAGGTGAGCATCGCCGTCCCACCTGTCTCACTCGAGCGTGTCTTCCGACTTGGACTTGCAGGTTGGATTAAAGGCTAGTTTCTGCTGACATCAAATTCCAATATGCCCTGCCCGTGTCCAATTCCATGCCTGCGAATTGCTGTTTATGCCGTTTAATTTGAGGTTCCGCCAGAATCAAAAACTCTCGTGCCATCTAAGTCCTTTCGCGGCCATGCCAGGCAGAGCGTCTGCAGTGAACGCAAAGGCGTGAATTCCATTGAGCAGGTGTCCTGTGTGCCCAATGTGGCTTCTCAAACTGGCTGAAAAGCCGTCCCGATGTGGAGTCGCAAGGCTTGCCAGGCAGTGCCATACGGCAGGACATGAAGGACATGCCATTGACATCACCCGCCCCATGCTACGTGACGGCGGCTGCAACTGCTAACACCAGCTGCCAGAGGGTTTCCAGGGGGCCATCTGACCGCTGCCCAAAGATTTGATTTCTTCATGCCGCTCTCACTAGGTGCCTGTAGCTGCCCCCGGATTCGTCTGCAGGTAGTAGGCAAGGTTTTCTAGGCCGGCTGGGTTGGCTTGCATCGTCTCAGCCTTTCCTGGATGAAAGCTTGGATGAGCCTTGCATCTCCCGCGTTGTAGCATGCCTGCTTCGTGAAGCGCCGTTCGGGAATTTCGAATTTCGAGTCACACCCAGGCACTGTACAAGAAAGATGGGTCGGCGAAACCAGGTCTGGCAGATCTCACATGCAGGGCCCAGGAGTACCCAGCAGCGTGGTCCGGCCATGAGATCGCTCTAGGACTCTAGGCTGACCTGGAGCGACGTGAAAGCTTTCACGTCCTAACAGACTTGGCTATTCTGGGCACGGCGCCTGGTGGTGCCGTTGTCTTTGCAATGTTCCGTGAGGTCCTCCTCTTCAAGTGAGTCTTTGAAGCCAACGAGACATGCGCGCTCGCAATCCTGTGCCTGCAGCCAAGCCACCCTGACTCACTCACAGGCCAGGCGCAAATGTACCATAGACGCAGAACATGTTAAGGCAGGCAGGGTGGAGTGCAAACACACACTCTGCCTGTACCATTCGAAATTCTTGCGGTGCTTGCTTTGCCTGGTTGCATCTGTTGGAGCCCCACGTGTGTCAGTGCCCCGACACCATGAGGCAAAGCACTTGCCAGATCGAGCTCGTGAACCGGTGATTCCACAAAGAAACCTTGTTCTTTTCTGCGCTTGAGGCCCTCGCCGTGGTGATTCTCTCTAAGGCTGTCCTGGCCTGACTGCACGAAAGGCTTCAGATCTGCGGCACCAGCGCAGCAAGGCTGGTGCGAATTGGTGTGAGGTCTCGCATCTGTTGACCGAAGTCAGTTGATGTCCACGCAGGCATTGATTGCAGAGGTCAGTATGAACCGGTGCTGCTTAGCTCCTTGCAAGCAGATGCCCAGTGTCAAGATCCTTTTGTTTCCCAGGATGTGAGGGGCTACGTTCTGACCAAATGGTCAGATTCTTGGGCCATAGACGGTAGGTAGTCAGAACTTGTTGTGGATAGAGCACCGACGCATTCAGACCAGACTTCCTTGTCTGGGGATGAGTTCAAGACTTCGCTAGAAACCATGTCGAGGTTCGCCGCACCCCTGAAGATACAGGGGTGTGCCAAGCAGTGGCACTCTATAAGGAATAAAACTTAGCATGATATGTTGTTTTTGAGTTGCCAGACAGGGCGTACACAGATCTTCGCAGGGCCGTTGAAGCCACGCGCGTGACAGACCTTGGCGGCTCAGGGTGCTTTGTTTATGTCAGGGCAACACGGGAGGTAGGCAACTGTCTGGCGCGCCACAGCCAACTATTCCACGAACTCGTTGGGCTGGGCGCCGCGAACTTTTGCAAAGAAGCTGAATGGTGTTCACGAGGGGCCCCAGGGTTGGCTGGAAGAAGATGCCATTGGCGACAGATATGAGGAGATGCTTTGGCCAACTCAGGGAAGCTGGGAAGGTTGGACAAAGTTAGCAGAAGGCAAGGGGACTTAATGATTTAGTACGAACGATCGGAGGCTTGGACTCACTTAGCTTTGGGCGCCCTCCCTGCCCGGTCTAAGTGTTGCCTCCCTTTGTGTTGCCCAAGTGGCTTGCATCGCATTGACGGTCCGCCGGCTCTGCTTTGCTGACTTTTTCAAGAGCCCGTGGAAATGTGGAAAGGAGGCTCTGGTAAGCAGCAGGCCCTGCATCGCTTCGCGGTGCATCGGCAAAGACTTGCAATGCAAGTCCGATCTCCTGGGCTTTTTAAAGCCACCATGAATGAGGCAGCAAAGGCGCGGTTTTTCATGTTCAGTTTCGCGGGTCCGGACATCAGATGCTTCGATTCAAATTGACAGAGGGGAGGGTGCAATTTATATGCCATGGCCGCATCCGTACCCCCTTGCGCATTGCATGTGTCAGGTGCGCTTCAACAAATGCACAAAGGGCCTCCACGGACATACTTCATTTGGAACGGTTTGTGGACCCAGGCTTGGGGTGTGCCGAGTCGCAACTGTCGCACTGAAGCCACACGTCTTCGTAGTTGCCTGCCCAGCAACGGGACCTGTTGCGGGGTGGTGTAGTACTTGGTAAGCCTGGTAAGCTTCAAGAACGGCAACGTTTTGCCGAGGAAACACACCAAGTAAGTCCTTGAGCCTGTAAGGTTGCGGATTCCATCAGTGGAGCGGTGCCATAGTCATGGCCGGACCATTGAGCCCGGCAGCACAGCAAGCTCCATCAGTGTTCCTACTTGTGGGTGCTGACTGCTGCATTCAGTTCCAGCTTGAAGTCCCCATATAGCAAAGCGTACCAATCATCTCAGTGCTGGACTTCAGCACCACGCGGCATCAGCATAGAGTCTCGAATGGAGTCTCGTCTCCTCAGCCTTCCAGGGCCTGGGGTCTGATAGACTTGGTTCTAGATTCCCGTTGTCCCAAGCTGACCTTCTTCCTGCCGCTCGGCAGCCCGTACGATCTCACAGCCACATGGCGGTGCAGCCGGTGCAGCGTGCCCGCTGGCACACGTCAATCTGATCAGGAGTGCTGGGGCTTGCTTTGCTGCTGAGGCACACCCGGTTTGCGGCCTGAAACTCAGGCCTGCGAGAAAATGCACAAAACAAAAGGAGGACGTCTCGACATTAACTGCGTAGCAGAGCGGAATGTGAGAAGCAGGCTGAGCGCATACGTCTTACGGCTGCATGCCTTTCAAATAGCCAAGAATGCAGCCTTGCTGCACATGAAGTGGAAAGTGACAGCCTGCAGCCTGCAATATATATTTCTGCGAGCGCAGCTTAAGCTGCAGGCCTCAAGAATCAAACAGGCGATTGCCTGTTCTTAAGTTCTTGGTTCATCGAGAACTCGAGAACTTGAGCCCGTGTGACCTGACACAGAGATCACGTGCTGGTGGCGGGCCCGGACCAGGCCACCACCTTGTCCCTCGCGTCTTCAACTCCACAGTTTTTGCAGAAGGGAATGTAGAGAATTGTGTAGCCTGTGTACGTCTGGGAGTTTAAGGCCAGTGTATACAGGGATCCGTGTGGTCTCTTCACAAGAGTAGTGGTAGTCAGAACATAGGTGTGGAACCTCACTCGCAAGGCGATAACAAACAACGATAAACCGCTACATGCTATAAGCCCTACAGTTCTACCACAAATCCTTAAACGCGTAGGGGCTATTGGAACGGTGGCAGGTTCTTTGAATCAGCTTTCTTGTGGCTATGCAGCTCAAACTTGTAGAAAACGGCCTGGCGAGTGCGGAGTAGGGGGTACCGAAAGTTGGAGAAGCAAATTTTCCCAATCGCCCCAGCGGCAATAACACTACATCCACCCTCCCTAGACCCTGGTCAGCTGAGGGGGGGATGTAAATAATCTACAGCGTCACCCCTCGTTCCCCCCTCCTTGTGCATTGTTGCATATGTCGGGCGTGCTCCGAGAAATGTGCTCAAGGGGCCCCCGTGTTGTTCAGGTGGTCTTGCCGCGCACACGTCTTCGTAGTTGCCTGCCCCGCAACGGGACCTGTTGCGGGGTGGTGTAATACTTGGTAAGCCTGGTAAGCTTCAAGAACGGCAACGTTTTGCCGAGGAAACACACCAAGTAAGTCCTTGAGCCTGTAAGGTTGCGGATTCCATCAGTGGAGCGGTGCCATAGTCATGGCCGGACCATTGAGCCCGGCAGCACAGCAAGCTCCATCAGTGTTCCTACTTGTGGGTGCTGACTGCTGCATTCAGTTCCAGCTTGAAGTCCCCATATAGCAAAGCGTACCAATCATCTCAGTGCTGGACTTCAGCACCACGCGGCATCAGCATAGAGTCTCGAATGGAGTCTCGTCTCCTCAGCCTTCCAGGGCCTGGGGTCTGATAGACTTGGTTCTAGATTCCCGTTGTCCCAAGCTGACCTTCTTCCTGCCGCTCGGCAGCCCGTACGATCTCACAGCCACATGGCGGTGCAGCCGGTGCAGCGTGCCCGCTGGCACACGTCAATCTAGTGCTCACCGGCTGTCCATGCTCGTGGCACTTGTCAAATCTCAGTGCTAAAGATCCTGCATCGTACAATGGCGAACACCTCAGTGTACGTATTTCGGGCGCCCGAAATGTACGACGGGAGTGGGACCTCGCGTCTCTGCGCTTGGGCACGCCCGGAAGTGTAAGGACTCCTTCCTTGGACTGCTGCCTCTGACTCTGGTCCGTTTTGTCCTGGATCGCCCATCTCGCACAACGCCAAGCTCCGAACTCGTGGATTTAGCGTGATACGCAACACGCAGGCTCAAGATTCATTCAAAAAAGCTGCCGGAAGGTTTGCAGTGTTGCGTCAGCCCCATGAGGTTTGAGGGGGCAGCTTGAAGGAATCGAGGCCGGCACGAAGTGCGAGGTGGGCGTCCGGGTCCCTGGAGGTCCCGATGGGCTGCATGCCGGGCTACCTGATCTGGGCCCACGAGAAAGTGTGGCAGGCCACAATGTCGCCTTGGCTCCTGATTGGGACGGTGCTCTTTCCTCAGACGGGGAGGCTTAGAGTCATAAAGGGCCTGACTTTGAAAGGCGCTGAACCTTTACCCTCCCAGCCGGCCTGTGGCCATGTATGCTTCTGCCATGTATGCTTCCCGCCCCAAACCTCCCCTAACCTGTTCTGCACTGCCCTACCCTTCAGGACCTTCCTGCCAGTCAGACATGCTTGTCTCAACCTTCCGCATGTGTTTTCTGAGAGGTAGACGGACGCGTGTTTTGCCCACTGCAGATCCTGACTTTCTGGTACATGTCCGAGAGGATACACCGCTATACTGTGTTGGTATTAAGAATGCACGATTATCCCAGGTCATTGTCCAAGTCAACCAATGTCTTTTCCTTCATGCATACAAGTGACCGCGATGCAATATGAAACAATTCTTGCCAACTGAAATGAAAAGTGTGCCTATCAGGCTACTGAGACGTGAAGAGCGACCCTCATTGCTTGCAGAATTTCAACACCTCCCTGCCTGAGCTTCCTGAGAACTTTCAAGACTGTACTGGCATCTCGGAGGGAAACACGACTCGTGCGACAGGACCCTTGTAATGATTCAGCCGACAGTCTTTCATATTCCTCCTGTCGGCACTCTGCTGACAATGAAGCATTTGGCTCAGCTTCGTCAGCCTTGCTCTCTGTTGTCGATTGAATGCTGGGCCTGCTAGGCATCTCGGCTCCTGCAATCTTCAGGGCTTATTCAGGAGCGGGGTTAAGACACTCTACCTCCACCTGTCACATCGTTCTTCAACAGCTGCCCGCCTACCCGCTGAAGTGCGTATGAGCTTCAGGACCTTCAGATTGGCAACTTTCAGTGAGCCAAAGATCGTCGAGAAAGCCACACAGGCACCTTCAAATTAATTGCCTGCTTGGCCGAGGGTTTCTTGGCAACAGAACTGCGAGGCTCTTTGCTCTAAGACTGACAAGGGGTCTGATTCCTTGCTCCCTGTTTGAGCGCCGTATGGTGCGAACGATCCGATCTGCCCAGTGCACACGGCTTCCTACATCCGCCTTTTGGACCTCACAGGCCCCA
This sequence comes from Symbiodinium natans, assembly GCA_905221605.1. Classification (NCBI taxonomy): domain Eukaryota; class Dinophyceae; order Suessiales; family Symbiodiniaceae; genus Symbiodinium; species Symbiodinium natans. Next base: position 653,984 of record CAJNDS010002107.1, read on the forward strand.
CAACACGGCGGCATCGTGAAGACTCGACGAGCCAGAGGTGCACGATCTGCACGGCCCGTGCAAGATTACATAAAGCCTTGGACGTGGTTCACTAGCAACGTCTGAACTGCTGGGCTTTACTCTGAAGATTTGTTCCTCATTGGTTTCAACGACACAGCAGACTCAAAGAATAGAGAACCAGTTTGGCAGCGTGGGGGCTTCATTGAGTTCGAGGAATGGCCGTGCCGGCACGGCCTTGAGCTTGATTTACGCCATGGATGGCAGGTTGTGGATGTTGATCAGCCCTTTTGGCATGGAACCGCAGATACAACAGATTCTTAAGCCCGTTTGCCCAGTCCTACCACATCGTTGCCCATGAGGAAGCAACATCGGACCAACGCAACCATTCCATAGCCTTTGGATCCAGCCTCCGTTCCGAACTGGAAGGTAAACATTTTCAAACCTCCCTCCCTGTGAGCAGCCTTGGGTCCGTGATTCAACTGCGCCGACGCGGGCCGACGCTTTGGGCCCCAGAGGCGCTGGGATCAATGGCTAAGCGAGGCTAAGCGCAATTGCTTTATCAAACGTGCAACTGCTGCCATATGGTCGAATACCTTAACTAGGATAACTATGCCTTGCCGGGTTGCATAGCGCGGGGTTCAAAAAAGGCATTGCCGGGTTGGGCAAGGAATGTGATCGGGTACCACCAGACCCTTGCAACTGCTCGTCTGCATACATGCCAATGAGCAGAGGAAGCTGTCGGTCCGAAGTCCAAAACCTTAAGCCTGGGAAGGAACGAAGGCAACGAAGTGATTCATCTGTTTGTGATTCATGCGGATGAGACCTACCCTGCCATGTCCATACAGTGCCATACAGGCCAGTTGCATAAAGGCCCGGCCTTTCAGCTGCCAGTCTCGAACGGCCGCGTCCGTGTGATTCGTCAGTCGTCCGCGAGGTTCCCATGAAGCTCCGGCTTAGAACGGTTTCACTAAGAGAAACAAGTGAAACAAGCCATAAAGCTCCGAAGAGGAACGCTGCCATTGCTGCGAGGTGTCCTTTCATGATGAGAGTGACTGAACGATCTGTACGCGGAGCATGCGGAGCCATCCATTTCATCCCCATGGGCGTGCTTGACTGCTGTCAAGGCATATCGAGCAAGCCATTGCCCGGTTCTTTCGACATTCCTGTCTGACAGCAGCTTGCCTCCCAGTTTGCACTTGGAGGTCTTGTACAACGTTCATGTCCAGAGCATGCCATGTGCTTCACATGCCCGCCTGGTGAAACCGGCCGAGGGGACCCTGCTTGCAGGGGTTGTTGATGCTAAATCCAGCAACTCTTGGAGCTTGCGTTCTCGTTTACCAGCTCTTGGTTCCCTGAACAAATAGAGCTAGTAATGTGGTGAGCTGAGGCCTCAAAATTTGTTCGATGATTTCGAGGTCTGGCACGGGGGCTGGCGGGTGGCCTCCCCAGACCTGAATGCCCCAGGCCCCTTCCAGTATCATCCAGGCTCATGCTGGTTGCGCACGTCAAGCTTCCCGCAGACCTATCTTTACGCCCTGCTCTCGTGTGTCTGATTGTGTCTGTGCAAGGCAACTTTGCTGCACATCAGGGCCTTGTAGAACATCGCAGTTGCACCGATCCCCGGGAAATTGTCGCGAAGGGTGGAGGGAGCTAAATGGTTTCGAAAGACCACCAATACCACCAGCATTTCCACTCCTCAAAAATGATTGGAAGGGGCCACCGGTGTGCGTTCCAACGGGGTTCATTGGCTTTACGATTGCCATTCTGTTAAAGGGTCTGCGAGGAATGATTGCAACGGGGATTGGGTAAGCATTTTGAGCGAGACATGCTGACGTTCACATGATGCGTGCTTCGCAATTGCCCACGGAAGGGTAGCGCCGAGCTTCGCACGCAGAACATATCATCCTGCACCTTTTTGATGTGCTCGACGACCTCGGTGCACAGTGAGGTTCGGCAGGACCGTGGTGACCACCCAGGCGTAGAAGTTGTACTCAGCATCTAAATGTGTAGTCCTGCTGTTCTCCTGCTTGGCTCAACCAAGAGACTCTAGCGTCTTGTGCCCAAGATTCGCAGACGCTCGAGAAGAGCCTTGACAATTCGTCAGAAAAGTTATGCAAGGTTTCAGATTTGATTTGGAATATGTCCCATCAGGCCGAAAAGACAGCCTGCAAGCTTTGTATACAAATGACAGATGCACTGAAAAGTGAGGGCTAGGTGTAGTGCACAGGAAGGTGCTCCAGGCTGGGCCTGTAAGATCTGGACCGTTGCTGGGTGACTGCAAGGCGTAAGTATCAATCCATACTTTCCTTCTGACCAGCAATATCTTTTTGCACCTGGAGGACCTGATGCCTCAACGTTTCGATGATGAAGGGGTCTACATGTGGGGGCGGCGGGGAGGGGGGTGGGCAAAGGTCCCTGACCTGCAGGCCCCGAACCCCTGATCCGCATGCTGGTTGCGCACAGTACAATTCATGCACCCCCTGTTGTTCGTCAGCCTTGTCGAAGTGCCGCCCAGCGACAGCGACAATCATCAAAGATCACAAACTTCTGGGCAACCATTTCTTGCTGCACATCAGGGGCCTATGAGGATTGATGATCCTGGCATTGTCTCGGACTGCGCACTTCTGTGCCAATATCAGCTGTATCCAAGATTCATGACGTGTAGGCGAAGGGTGAAGCTGGAAGTGACCAGTCTTTAGCTGACCTTTCTGCTAATGGTCCCGACGACACCGTTGCACCTGAGATGTCCAGCCCATGGTGTTTGGGGTAGGTTGCAACCGCCATGCGAAAGGCTGAGCAAAGGCTGACACGAGGCCTGTTCGAGAGTCCTTTAAGGCATATGCAACCTCTATCCTCCAACATTCGCGCACACGCAGGCGCGAAGGCCAAGTTACAAGCTAGCTGCCCCAGCATGTCAGTTGAGATGGAAAAAGGATTAACATGGTTCAAATGGTTCAAGCATGCTTGGCAGGCCTTTGCAGGCCCTTGTAGGCACCGCATCTTCGGGACTTAGGAGGCCAATAGAACGACAGCGATCTCTCAGAGTTCCATCGGGTCTTTGCATGGTGCGATGTTTGCACAACAGGCACGGCATTAGGCATCGCACAGCAAATGCACTCAGACAGCAGCATTCTTGCAGAGGTCTTCGATCAGCGACTCCGGCTGGCTCTTGCAGTCACATTCTCTGCGCCCACGCCTGTCATTCTCTGCATGGCAGTGCATGCGGTGTTCAGAAGGGCCCCGCATGGCCACAGGCAACGACAGCTTTCCTCACACTGGAGCTGAAGTGGGGCACGAGCAGTAAGCCGCAATCGAGACTGTCCAGTCGTAGGATACGCAGGCGTGGCAAAGCTTCGGCAGATGATCTTGTTCAAACATCACGTGGGCTTAGGCATGGGAGTAGGGTTTCTACAAGTTTCTAATCTTCCTTCGCGCTCGTTCCTTAGCCTCCGTGCATTCCTAGCTACGATCCCATGTCTTCGTCCGCGATGCTGCGCTGTCCGATTTGTTTGTTCTGACCGATTCTGCCCATTGCTTGAGCAAAAGAAGCTGTGAAACAACATGAGCTTCATGAATCTTGGTCAGATCCCGGTATGGAAAACACAAGGGCCTAGGGCCTAGGTCCCTCTGCACGGTGCTTTGTGCCCGAAGCTTAAACGCGCATTTCTCCCTTTATTCTTCGTTGCAGAAGTGCAAACCGAAACAACGTGCAAGCAGCACAGGCTACGCAACGACATGAAACCCAGCAACGTAACAAAGAAACCCGTGTTTGCTGTTACATGTCCTGCGCGACGCGCAAGTTAGAGTCAGGGGTTTTTGGCTTCAAGTGAGGACAATACACTCATGAAGCTCCCGTGCGTCGGGCCATGTGAAAGCACCACATGCTCCCACACAATGTGGCATTCTTTCTACGACTCTAGTTTGATCTTCCAGAATGGTCTTAACACTACAAACCTCGTTTGAATTCCTGACGCTGTTATGTGGCCACAGCCGTGGCTGCCAACCCCAGGAGTGTGGGAAGGGCTCACGGCAGCATCAGATTTGGCACCGTGCATGTGACCCAATCCATCTTCATGCAGATGGCCTTTCATCTCTCGCCAGTGGCCCAGTTTCCCAGATGAGCTGCATTCCTTGCATAGCTCTTCATGGCCGTTTCATTGAGGCCAGTCAGCACATGTCGGCCCCTGTCCAGAGATGGATTTCAAAGATACTGCTACTACATGACACGCTCGTCGAGGGGTTATGTAGCAGCATGTGCGGTCAGCAGAATCACATTCAGCTGATCTCGCGTTGGCACCCCTTGCCCTCTTGCAAAGTTCTGGCTAGTTAGCCGCTTAATGAAGGCCGCAAGCCCGTGTGGTACTTGATACGCCTAAAGCCTGGCTGCAGACGGCTCACAGACTTGGCTTTTCTGCCACTGCACTTGCCACTGCTCTTTGCTTTCCAATCATTCCAACCCATTCCAACAGCCCAAGGGGCCCAAGGCAAAAAATCCAAGCACGAATCACATGCCACATATGCCATTGCATGCGGCCGACTGGGCCGACTCCATTTGCAAGTGAGCTGTTGTCAGAGTCTCAAGCCGTGCCTGTGTTTCGAGAGTGTCAAGATTGCCTGTGATGGGCCCTTGATTTTGAGCGGACTTGGCTGCTAATTAACGCTGCTTTCATGTTTCGGCAGGTTTTTGCTGTTCCAAAGATGAAAAGAAACCAAGTCCACGCAACTTCTCGCGAGTCGAGGTGCTGGCCGACTTGGGCCGAGGGCGTGAGTGCATGCGGCACTCCATTCACTCAATGTTCTGTAGCAGCCGTGCCTTCCAAGTAGGACTGGGCGCTCCCCGCAAGCTTTGTAAATGTAAGATGGTGGGGCTCATAAGTGTGTTTCTACAATTGCCGGTCGCCGTGCCTGGCAATGGTTGGGTAGGTGCGCGAGGCTTGCCGCGTGCAACGTAAAGTAGCTGCAGAATGCGGTCCGACTACAAGTAGCACCGGTTGATACCGATTGAATGGAAGCTACAGTCAGGTCAGCTCTGACAAAGTAACTTCCCGCCGTGTGTACACGCAGTGCCAGGTCAACAGTGCTCAGCTGGTGCGGGCCGACTTGAAGACAATGGCCGCATAAGCCCAGGTTGTTCAGAAATGACCAGCATAGCTGTTCTCAACAGCCTTTGCCGCACCCTTTGCAGCTGCCTTTGTGCTTTACATCCGTGGCACGTGTGACTTTTTCCTTCCGATTGACAGCTGTACCGCTCCATGCGGCCGACGTTGCTGATGGGTAAGGTTGACAAAACTCAGCTTTAGACCAAGCGTCAGCACTGAGGCTGAAAGATTTGTGCGACTCAGGTCCTTGTGGAGCTCGTCTAACTCCGGCGCGTTCCAGCACATGCACAGGTTAGTTTCTATCGAGGTCCAGATACAGAATGATGATCCACTGATCTACCAATGCTGCGCGCAATTATGAGCATGAGCGTGTCTGATGCAGTTAGTGTGTTGAATGGCACCAGTTGTTTGTTCTGGAATAAATGGCAAGCATTTGAGCGGCAGTCAACGGCATGCTTTCTAAAAAGCCCGGCGTCTGGAACCAAGCACGCATGCACGCCGTAGGAAGCATTTGTTCCGCAAGATGCCTTTGTTACGCAAGATTCTCAACAGGGAATGCAATGGCTGGAAAGCGCACACATAAATGCAATTGTACTCTTCCCAAATTTCAAAGTCGGAGAGTCCTGCCTAGCAGGACAAGCATGCAGATGCGAAGAAAACTGGGTGCATGCCTGGCCAGGCCGAGTGACGCTCAGATTGACCGCTCTTGTAAGAGCATATAGCATGGAAGATGCGATTGGAGTTCAGTGAGATGGCCAAGCAGTCCTTAGCTGCCTTATCTCTTGCTTTGTAGACATTGTAGACGCCGCTCTCTGTTTGGGGCTGGAAGTGCTCCATTCCTAGCAACTTGTCGTCATTGTCGTTTGCATTCCCATGCAGGATGCCCTCTGGAAGGCAGTGAGATGCAGTGAGGCCCAACATGGTCAACAACTCTCGAAGAGATCATGGTTGCAGCAAGCCTTTCAGCTGCCGGCGGCTACCGCCAGAAATGTGAGGTTTGGGGTTGTAGTGCTTTTAGATGCATGTCGACAACCGCCTTCAAATCCAGCAGCACTCGTGTCTGGGGCTTGCGCCACTTGAGCCAACCCCAATGCCTAAACTTGCCCAAATGCTTATGTTGCATGCGCAGGTGAAAATCGACCTCCAAGGCCTTTGCGGTCGAAGCCCTCGAGAAGGCTGCCACCACACGAACAAAATGCGGAGAACCATGAGAAACGTTAAATTTGAGAACCGCTCGTGCAACCACTCGTGTAGCCCGTGTAACACCGTAACACCCTTTCGAAACACGCAGGGCAGAGAGAGGGGGAACATTGAACACAAAACACAAGTCAAGGGTCGGGCACGTGCTTTTCAGGCCGATGGGCTGCAGCTGCCATGACCGCATTTCAGTGGGGCACGACATGTTACTATCGCATGCTCTTTGCCAAATTCGCGGTCCAGTCTCCGGCGGAGTTAAATCGGCTGCCAAATGCTCTGGGATTCAGGGTTCGCGGGCCCTCCGCGACAAAGGCTTGCAAAAGAAGTGTCGGTTCTGCGACAACCCCCGGTGCGCTAACAAAGCCTTTCAGTACATAAGGCCCCTCAACATTCTGATTCCCAATTTGTTTGCATGTGATGCATGTCTGCTGTGCGCGTGAGGGCTTCAAATTCCTTATTTCCGATGCCATTCCGCGACACCCCCTGCATCAACTTCAGCTCATCCCCGCAGTTGCCCGTCCGTTACAATCCACATCTTTCAAGCACAGCTTTGCATTTCGCCATGCCTGGGAAGACGCCCAAAGACCCAGAGAATGTACTCGAAAGCATTCGAAACCCCCAAGGCAATGTCTAGCAGACTCTCGCAAGGGTTTAGCATTTAGGCCCCTAAATCTTGAACTTTGAAGGAAGGCTCCCAAAAGCCGCGCGTCAAGGGTCTGAAAATGGTTGAAACAAGCTGCCGCGACCAGGGGTTGCAGCTGGGGGCAGGCGGGGCCCTGTAACAAAGGGGGTTTCGGGCCACAGCTGAGGAGTCCATCTGACTTGCAAGCACATTCTGCTCTCTTGTGCTGACTGATGGAATCAGGACTGATTGCATCAGTTCGATGTTCGTTCGCGTGTATCAATTTGTGGTAAACGTGGCGACACGTAATGGAGCTTGGTTGCGGACAGTAAACTTTGAGCCCGTTGGTCATGTATCGTATACTTGTCACTTGGACGCGGTCAGGGGCCAAAAGTAGCGCGCCGCGCGCAATTCTCTCCCCTCGGTGGGTGCCCTTCTGAGTGCCATGGAGATCTGGCACTTTCATTTTTAGACGAGGGTGCCACTTTGGAGCAATCTGTTTTGTGACTTAACTTGGGCCCAAATCGTGTGATAGTGGGATGGTTTGGGGGTGTCACACCGCACTTGCCCCGAGTTGCAGTGAAGAAGAAAGTATCTTCGAGAAAGCCAGTTGCCTCCGCTCGGCCTTCCGTCCATCAAAAGCCTCTTCACCTTGTGCTCTCTTAAATTTAATGCCGGCTTCTTGTAGAGAAATCCATCTTGCCAGAAATGTTGGTCAGCAGTCTCCTCAGTTGCGATGACGGGTTCCGAAAACTCCTGGTCAACCGTATCTTTTCATGAACAGAAGCTTCTCGTAGCCGACACGGAGCTTGTCGGCTCTGCAGCAAAGCGCCGTCACAAAATTGCCCGCTCGCACTGTGCTGAACCACCAACATGGTGAAGCTAACTCACGGCACTGGCAAGTAGTCAGGGCATCTGCCAGCGTTTAGCTTTGTAGCGGTGGGGCCTGGGGCCTCCGCGACAAGGGGCTTTGAGCCATGTATCAAGTTGGTCAAAGAGGGCCAGCTGCGCTCTCCTGGCACGTACGTGTATTGTGCCTTCCCGGCACTTGTACTGTTTCTTGTCAACGTAGGATGCCAGACATGAGAGGCAGGCAGGTCAAAAGGCGCGAGTCTTGTACCGCGACAGCTCTTTCGGGAAGTTCCTTGATTGAAAACAATGCTGAGTTGGTAGCGCAAGCCGGATGCGCAGACGGATTTCGCCCAGGGAGCTGCACGTGGCACTCCATTCATGGACAAACGCAGCAAGATAGCACAATGGGATCATGGATCGCAAGTAAGTCTCAGCCTTCGTGGGAGATGGCCTTCATGCGCATAGCACTCAGTTTTGCTGAAGGCTTCTGAGGGCAAGTTCTGCATGAATATCGAAACCCTTCGGCGAAGGTTCGTTCTGTTGAATGCTCGCCGGCCACAACCCCATGACCCGTCCCCCTTTGTTTTCTCTTCATCGCTAATAACGACACGGTTTCGGAGCTTGCGTTGAACAGCTGAGCCATCGTGCCTTGCGTGTTCCTTGCACAAGTTGGGTTCACGGGGAAGGGATCATTGTGGGGTATGGGTGCAGGCACCGCAAGAAAGTGGACAAGATCATGCAAGTTTGTCCAGTTTCTTGCAACGATTTGTCTGTGTCGACACCACGCGCCATAAATTGTTTGCCTTCCTGCGCGTAGGGCGGCCCATGTTCATTCCCTTTCATCCCCGTATCTCGGTGACAACATGCCTGGGCTAGGGCCTTGTCGCAGCCACATTTCCAGGACCAAGCCGAAGGCTGCACCCATATTGTTCCTTTTGCCTGCTGATCCTGCAGCATCTGGCGTCACGAAAGCTCTCCGATCTCCCCATACAGCTTCTCGTTTCAATAGTCAGATTCCCATACACCCCACAGACAAATCAGGGTCCTTTGTTTGCAGCCTGCAGCCAAGTCGGAGTCTTGAACCTTGGGCTGCCGGCTTCCAGCTAGCGACCTTTAGGCAGGCAGGATGACATGGTGTCGCAGGATCCCTTTCAGGCCAAAAGCACATGGCACCATACCGGCCAGATTCGGCAATCGTCGTTGCTCCGCTCTGCGCCTGGTACTGTAGCACGGCAGAATGCCGCATCGTGACATACCACACCATGTCACTCCTGTTGCGGGTTCCACTAGAGTCTTCGCCCCTCCTCGGGGCTCAAGTGTCTACCGCGCACAAAGGGGCCGCTGCGCAAAGCCTGTCGCCGCAGAGCAGGTTTAGGTTTTGTGTATCGCGCTGGAGTGCATGAAAGCACGGTCGCAAGCTCTGGGACCAGCTGGGTTAGGGCGGTGCTGGCAGATTGTTTGCAACTGACACCGCGGCATTCTGCATCCATTCGCAAGAACCTGCGCCTATAGCACGCAATTAGCGTGCTACTTCACTTGTTCCATGCATGGGGCGCTTCGATCGCTGTCTACAGGGCGCAGGCTACATCCGCTCAAAGTTCGGGCAGTGCCACATTTGAAGCCACGTCAGCGAAGGTCACTTTGGCGGCTATGGCAGGGATGACACGGCAAGCAATGGCAAGCCATCGAACTAGCCAAGCCCGAGGGCTCCCTGTCCCGGCCCGCAAAAACAGGGACATCAACTCTTCACATAGAATTGCGCTCACTTTCAAGAGCCGATGGTATCTACAGGAGTGTGCAGCACTAGGTGCTGGAAGGCAACGTAGCTGTGTGCTGCAATCCATGCAGTGACTTGTGTCAGCTTAATGCCTCTTGCTGCGCGCTTTCACCGAGCGGCCGGGTTCCAGAGGTTTGGCAGCGCGCCATGAGAAGACGTCGCCGACGGCGAAAGCAGCCAAGAGAAAGTCAACAGGTTCCTCCGCGTCCAGAAGCGATCTTGAAGATGGAGTTGCCAGTTCTGCAAGCAAGGCCTTGCACGAACCGTTGCCGATGTTGCCATCGCTCCAGATACCCAATGGCCACACGGCCGCCGATAATGAGACTTTGGACGGAGCCACAAAGCCTTTGCAAAAGAACGTGCCGTCGTTGGAAGGGGGTTGCACCACGATTATGGCTTCATACGCTGGGCACCTCAAACAAATACAAGTACATGAAGATATGCTGTCATTGAACTCGACGTAGTCCCACTCGTGAACTCGCCAAGTTTTGGAGTAGGAGTGAAATCATGTTCATGGTAGCCCGTGGCAGGAGTAGTTTTTCCTTTCTTGGGCCCTTTGGATTAGAGATGCGCTTCCCTGGGGAAATCCTACACCTGGCTCGAAAGCCTGAGCAATGTGGTGCCTCAAGCCCCCACCAAACCTTTCTCGGCGAAGAGCACCGCACCAACCCAACACGTAGAGGCAGGAGCCCCTGAACATCCTACCCATCAAAGCATCATCAAAGCCTTAGACGGCTCAAGTTTTTCAAGCCCCAAGCACCCTACAAGCCCTGTGTTTTGGGGCTGAGGGTTCACGACTTGGGCGTTAAAATTCTTCCTAAACAAACATCAAAAGACGACGGCCAGCTTCACAGACCTCGTAGTGAGAGCCCCATGGCTGTGAGTGATGGCCTCGAAGTTGGAAGTCAGTGGGATGATGCAGTCAACGATGAGTCTTGCTCAGACGTAAGGGTTTAGGGGGCTTAGGGGTTTAGTGGAACTATGGGGTTCAGTGTTGAGTTGAGACTATAGGGAACTTGTATTCTTGTATCTTCTTTGTTTTGCAAGCAAACCAGACAGCTCAACCTTGTCATTGCCTGGAATTTGGAGAAGTAAGGATGTCCCAGCAGACCGGCCAACGCGGTTTCTTGGGTCAGTGAAACTATCCATGTGTAGCTCCCTGTACAGGTCCTCCCTCCAGCTTGTTTCTTCGAGTCCGAGGCCCTTTAGTATTAACACTTGGATGGAATGAACTAAGGTTTGCCAACGATGCACCTGCTTGGCCAGTGAAATCTGAGAAACTTATTTCACCAGCGAGCTCCCTGGCAGAGGATCGGCGCTTCAAGAAGATGGAAGAATTAGAGCACATCGCCAGTTATATTTTCGAGATGGAAGTGGTTGACAAAGATCTGCTCCGAGCCACCTTGCCCTCAAGTGCCTTGCGCTGCTTCGGAAAAATCTTTCAGAAGGACCTCAAAGGCGACTTCTATCACATGAGCTTCCCTACGCAGACGATCCATTGCTTTTGGAGCCATTCATGGCACGGAACGGCCTGGACAAAGATCCTGCTCCGAGGATGCCCAGTGCTACCCTTATAAGCCTCATTCCTTTTCAGGGTGTTCCGAATACGTACCCCAAGTAACCTACAAGGGCGCTCTTTCTTCTCCTAGGTTGCTGGGGAACCAAGGCTCCTTTTGGTCTACTACAATGGGCGGGCTGCCCTGGTAGCCGGCTCGCTCTCTGCATTCCTTGGCGCAACCCTCTTCTTCTTCGGACTTCTACCAGGTGCCACAGCTGTTCAGTGCTCTTGTCTTGCTCTCGCTAGTGCAAGACAAGTACTAACCTGTGGAGCGTTCTGCTCAGCTTGCCCAGATCTCTCTGTCTCACTCTCGCTCACGCTCTTGCTCTCTCTCTCTCTCTCTCTCTCTCTCGCTCTCTCTCTCTCTCTCTCTCTCTCTTTCTTCACAATCCCAAAGCAACCCGAAAAGTCCTGTTGAAATTCCCCACCATAAGCCGCTAACCCTAAACCCTAAACTCTGGAGACGACTGGTTCTTACAGGATGTCCTGTTCACTGGGCTGGACGTGTGAAGGAGTCGATGTGCTTGTTTCAAACCCTGTCGAGAACGGCGAAAACATTTGCAGTTGTAGTCCTTAGACGAGCACTCACTGTTGCGATCCTCGTAAGTCTGCGTGGGCAGGGATGGAGACATTGTACAAGGGTGGTACTCCTTGTCTGTCTAAGCCTCAGGGAGGGGTTGAGCGTGTTTGTTGCTGCTGATTCCAGGGCTCGTGGTCATTTCCCTAGAGGCCCCTGAAGAAGGAACATTCTCCCTTTGACTTCTTAAGTTGGGCTCTTGGCACCATTTTCACTCTGCAAAGGCCCCGTGGAGCGACTGCTAGACGGGTGGCAAAAAGAAAAAGCAACCTGCCGCCAGGCGAGTGGCAACAAAAAACCTGCCGGATTCCCCAGGTACCCTGCGAGGCTTTTCTCTCGAGAGCGCCACCTACCAGTTTGGCCCCTGGGCGCTGGGCTTCGGTTGCCTCGTGTCCTGCATCTCGGGTTCGTCTTGAGCTAGAGGGCTACTGTGGGAACAGGTATTTCCATGAACTACCAATGTGATGTTTAATGGTTTTCTGTGTTTTTTTTATGGTCTTAAGGCTTGAAGGCAAGATAACCTAGAACAACGTCATAAGCAAAAACATTATCAAGTCTTGATAACCATAAACCTTTCTGAAGCCCTAAACCTGAACTCTTCACCCCCTCCCATTCTCTTCATGACTGCATGGGATCCTGTGTTGGGGCTGAAGGCTGGATCTTGAGCAGCCGCGGTGAAGGATACTTGAACTTAGCGCCTTAACCCTAAGCAGCTAGGCAGGGGCTGAGGCTTGGTGCTGCTGCTTTGGAAGCCTTCCGGATCCGTGTTCATGGATCGGATTTGCATTCATCAGATCGATGCGAAGAGGATCTTGAAAAGGTTTCCCTTTTTTTTGCTGGCAGTATTTCTTTGACAAAAGAAGGGGTCACATTTTCCCACGGTTCCAAGCACAGCTTAGGATGAGCATCTCAAGTTAGCCGGGATCTTGAGTATTGGTGGCTTCTTGAAGCACTCCGAGTCCATTCTGGTGCTTTTTGACCCAAGTTATCCGACAAGGCTTTGGACCATGTTCGAGCTTGCCGCTTTTTTGAAAGCTCATGAGGATGTTGCTGATGGCTTGATCATCCGACCAACTTTCCTAGGACCTGCTGCAGTGGGACTGTTTGTTTTCGATACTTTGCTCGCTATCTGCATCATCCTCGCTAGCTATGAAGAGATAGAACTAAACATTCTGGTGCTCGCGCTTGTGTTCTATTTCATCTTTGCTTCTGGCGGCCATTGGCTGCGCGGCTATTTCCGACAGATTGATGAATGCTTGGACAAGCTCAAAAGCTTTAGCCTGAAGGAAGCCACCTCGCAGTGTTGCACCATGAATCATCGAGATAATGAAGCTAGGCAAGCCCTTGGGATTCTTTTTTTGCTACCCTTATGACGTGTTTGTGAGGATGAGAAATTTGGGAACCCTGAAGCTTAAACCCTTAGGAAACATTTTCCAGAGGGTTCTTTCAGGGGGCCAACATAGGAAGGCAACACCATTCCTTGTGACCGAGAGACCATCAGGGAATGCATTCGCACCTGGTTTGGCAATGAGGCTCGGATTCCAGCAGTACCCTTATTCCGTTTAGGACTCCCAGCACTACCCTTTTTCCTTTTTTTGAGGGAAGGGGGATGGTTCTTGTCCCTTAGCCTATAAACCCCCAATTCACCAACGGGTGCTCCTTTCTCGTATGCAACTGCGAAACCAAGGAAGAGGAGTTTGAGGCCGCAGTAAGGTCTCGAGTATCTGCTGCCTTCATGAGAAGTTTAGGGCATTATGCTATACCCTTTTCCTGGTTCATGGGGGCGAGCCTGCCCGTGTTGTGGGCTTACGTCGACTTCATGGGCGCCAGGCTTCGCGAAGGGGAATTGTTCTACTCCTTGGTGAGCTTCCTCTACACTTTGATCGTTTGGTTGGGTTATGGGCCTTATGCCTACTTCATCAGCCTCGTGTTTGCTTACACGCTTCGAAAGAGATTTGCCAGTTGGTGCTTGGATTGGACCGTGACTTTGCTTGGGACCTGCTTCATGTTTTCCCTGGGCTGGCATGCATGCCATGCAGCTGGTGCTGCTAACACAGGCAGGCGACTTGCTGGGAATGATCTTGTGGGGTGTCCTGGTGGTATTGTGCGCTCTGTTTTGGCGAAGGCTTTGGTTCCGTGCCATAGCGAAGAAGCACACAGAAGAAGCATAGTTTCACAATTTGAGATCGTGGGCTGGGCACACAGACTTCCGGAAAAAGCTGCTGCTGCACACTCAAACTCAATATGAATATGGATGAAGAATCGAGTTCGGCTTCCAGAACAGTTATGATGGCGCCCCCTAAGCAAACTTCAAAGTCAATGGCCTACCGCCAAGGGTTCATTTAAGGGTTGGGTCCAAGGTGGGGGCGCTGCCGGATTTGGGATGCAGCAGCATTTAAGGTTCAGCCATACTGCCAGAGACAGCGAACGATACTTGCAGGTAAGGCTGGGACGGTTTTTGGTTTTGTTACTGTTCTGCTTCTGCAAGCAAGGAATATGCCTACCCTTCCAGGACGCTGTGTGTGTGTGTGTGTGTGTGGGTGCGTGCGCGTGCGTGTGCGAGTGCGTGTGCGTGTGCGTGTGCGCGTGCGTGTGCGTGTGCGTGTGCGCGTGCGCGTGCGCGTGCGCGTGCTCGTGCGCGTGCGCGCGCGCGTGTGGCCGCGGGCGTTTGCGGGAGGGGTGGTGCGTGCGGGAGTGTGAGTGAGGGCATGTGAAGTGCGGGGAGGTGCGTGCGGGCGTGTGGTGCGGTCGTGGCGAGGTGGGAGTGGGGGTGAGCTGGGCGTGTGCGTGTGCGTGTGGGTGTGTGTGTGTGGTGGTTGTGTGTGCGTGTGCTGGGTGTGCGTGTGCGTGTGCGCGTGCGCGTGCGTGTGCGTGTGCGTGCGCGTGCGCGTGTGCGTGTGCGTGTGCGTGTGCGTGTGCGTGCGTGCGTGCAATCTTGACAAGCATGCCTGGCCGTAAGCCTCCCACACAGTGCTGTGTGTGTGTGTGTGTGCGCGCGCACGCACTGTAGTTTGACCGTTTGCTCATCAAACCCTCATTGCACAAGGCGCAGTGGCTCCTGAGGCTTCAGATGCCGGCAGAAATCAGGCAGTTCAACGACTGCCCTATCAGCATACGTGATGTATATATAATTATTATTATTATTATTATTATTATTATTATTATTATTATTATTATTATTATTATTATTATTATTATTATTATGATTATTATTATTATATATATATATATATATATATTATACATATATATATATATGGACACACCCCCCCCCCCCATGACCCACCCAGATCTGTTTCCCTCGTAAATACCGTTTAACACCCGATCGTGCCCTATGCCGTTTTTTGCTACTCTCAGTGGCTGTCTCTCGACAAAACAGACCCCACACGGCCCACAAGACTGGACGCCGAGACGCGCGAGACCAAAAAACCAAAAAAAACCATCTTTTTTAGAGAATGGGGAGGGGATGTTGAAAAATATTGGTTTTTTGGTTTTGCCTCGTAAAAAGATAGTTTTCCATAGAAAAAACCAACTTTTCCCACGTAAAAAGATGGTTTTTGTCTGGACTGCCTCAGGAAAACCATCTTTTTGCGATGTAAAAGTTGGTTTTTGGCTCCAAAACCATCTTTTACGAGGCAAAACCAAAAAACCAAAAAAACCATCTTTTTTTAGAGAATGGGGAGAGGATGTTGAAAAAGATGGTTTTTGGTTTTGCCTCGCAAAAAGATAGTTTTCCATAGGAAAACCAACTTTTCCCACGTAAAAAGATGGTTTTGGTCTGGACTGCCTCAGGAAAACCATCTTTTTGCGAGGTAAAAGTTGGTTTTTGGCTCCAAAACCATCTTTTACGAGGCAAAACCAAAAAACCAAAAAAACAATCTTTTTTTAGAGAACGGGGAGGGGATGTTGAAAAAGATGGTTTTGTTTTTTTGGTTTTGCCTCATAAAAAGATGGTTTTCCATAGAAAAACCAACTTTTCCCACGTAAAAAGATGGTTTTGGTCTGGACTGCCTCAGGAAAACCATTTTTTGCGAGGTAAAAGTTGGTTTTTGGCTCCAAAACCATCTTTTTACGAGGTAAAAGTTGGTTTTTGTGTCCAAAACCATCTTTTTACGTGGGAAAAGTTGGTTTTGCTATGGAAAACCATCTTTTTACGAGGCAAAACCAAAAAAAACAATCTTTTTCAAAATCCCCTCCCCATTCTCTAAAAAAAGATGGCTTTTTTGGTTTTTTGGTTTTGCCTCGTAAAAGATGATTTTGCAGCCAAAAACCAACTTTTGCCTCGCCAAAAGATGGTTTTCCTGAGGCAGTCCAGACCAAAACCATCTTTTACGTGGGAAAAGTTGGTTTTTCTATGAAAAACCATCTTTTTACGAGGCAAAACCAAAAAAACTATCTTTGTCAACAGCCCCTCCCCATTCTCTAAAAAAGATGGTTTTTTTTGGTTTTTTGGTTTTGCCTCGTAAAAGATGGTTTGGGAGCCAAAAACCAACTTTTACCTCGCAAAAAGATGGTTTTGGCGTGGTGTTCTTAAGGAAAACCATCTTTTTGCGAGGGAAAAGTTGGTTTTCCTATGAAAAACCATTTTTTTACGAGGCAAAACCAAAAAGCAATCTTTTTCAAAATCCCCTCCCCATTCTCTAAAAAAGATGGGGTTTTTTTGGTTTTTTGGTTTTGCCTCGTACCTCTCTCGGGCCAGAACCGTTCAGCTCTACATGTAGCTGTCCAGTGGACGGTTTTGGTTCGAAGCAAGACGTGTCAGCATGCTTGGAGGCTCGTTGGTTTTAGTCAGTCTTATATTAATCTCAGCAATAGCATTCCTATTCCTATTAATGTAAAAGGGTTCCTAACCACCTTTATAGGACTTCTTTTCATTTTACTTATATTCTTATGAACTTTCAGAGGGTTCTTATTCAACATCAGAGGATTCCTAATACTTTTCAATAGGGTTCTTATGCATTTCAACAAGGTTCTTAATCATTTTCAAATGGCCCTTTTAATTCCAACAGGGTTCCTCTGAAATTAAAAATCTTTTTAAGATTCATATTGGTGCCTATTCATTTTAGTGAGTCTCCAAGTGATTTTAATGGTATTCTTAGAAAATTGAAGAGCATTCCTCGCCCTATTAATTCTAACAGGAATCACATTAAGTCTAACAGGAAGCCAAGAAATTTTGAAAAGGAACCACATTGAATTTTGTAGGATTCCTATTGGTTCCTATTATTTTTAGTAGGATTCCTCTTCGTTTTTAAAGGATTCCTATCAATTGGTAATTGGGTTCTTATAAATTTTACTGGGGTTCCTAATAAATTCCGAGTAATGTCAAAGGGTTCCGAAGGATTCCTAATACGTTTTTGTAAACAGGGTTCTTATGAATTTCAACAAGGTTCTCAATCATTTTAAAGTGGCTTCTTTTAGTTTCAATAGGGGTCCATCTGAAAATGAAAAGGGCTCATACTTCTTTTTAGGATTCCTATTGGTTCCTATTCATGTTTGTGACTTGCAAAGCAATTGGAATGGTTTTTTCTGGAGATTTGAATAGCATTCCTGTCCCATTAATTCTAATAGGAATCACATGAATTCTAACAGGAAGCCTAGAAATCCGAACCACATTTATTTTTATAGGATTCCTATTGGTTCCTATTAATTTAGTAGGATTTCTCTTCATTTTCAAAGGATTCCAATAGGGTTCTTATGATTTTTAGTGGTGTTGCTTACAAATTCTAATTGATGGTGGGACCCTCTTCATTTAAAAGATTCCTCTTAATTTGTAAAAGGGTTCTTATGAATTTTAGTGGGGTTCCTCATAAATTGAATAGGATTCTAATTCATCATAACAAGATTAAGAGAAATATGAATAGAATATTTAGATTTAATGGAATTCCCACATTCCCGTGAATTCAAAAAGGGTCCCTTTTCATTTTCACAGGCTCCCTACTATTCTTCATGGGGGCCCTATTATTTGTCTACATTTTAATAGCATTCCCATGACGTTTGATAGGGAGTTCCTCTGACTCAAATATGATTCCAAGTCATTATTCTTATTGATTCAATAAAGAGTCTTATTCATATTAGTAGGGTTCGTATGAATTTCATAGGGTTTTCGTTCAATTAGGAGGGTTCTTATTAAATTCATAGCTATGACTAAGTATGGATTTCTTACTCCGACACGGCCTCACGGTGGGTCATGGGGGGGGTGTGAGCATATATATAAATATAAATATAAATATACATAGAGAGAGAAATACAAATATACATACATATGCATATGCATATAGGTAGGTATCTAGGTTTGGGATGTGACACATGCCCGCTGATTTGCAAGGGGACCCATCAGGTTTCGGAGGCTGGAGATGTCGCGCCAAAGATTTTTTGCGGCTCCATACGTGCGGCCCGCAGTGAGCACACAAAAGCAGAGCGACGTGGTGCACAAGTTTCAATGCTTTTTCCGTCTTGAGATGTTGCGAGCTTGGGCTGACAGGTGCGGGTAGCAGCTAATGTGTCAATCCCCTCGAAGCGCAAACGACCACAAGCACGTCTTGAAGCGAGCAGCAAGTTTGGTGGCGTGATGGGTCATAATCCTTGCAAACTATAGTGCATAGTGGCTCTTAGAAAAAGGTGCACCTTTTACAGCCAATTGTCGGCTGCGAGCCTCTCTGTCCAGTTTCAGGCCGGCGGGAAGCTAAGTGGGGTATCAGGATGACAGTGTATCAGGTGAACTTGAAACGAAGCCGATGGTCCAGATGCACAGAACACCCTGCTAACTTGACCCGACCCGCGGTGCAGATCAGGGGATGAAGTTTCAGACTGTTGAGGCAACGGCGGCTTCCGAATAGGGTCGAAGTTACTTGTCAGGATGTGGCATGATGTGGCGGCTCCTTTTTGGCATTCTCTGGCACTTCGCAGCATTTTTCGGCCCAAAATGATCGCAGGCTCGCTTCATGTGCAGTCCGAAAGACAATGATGCGCCTGTCGCACCATGGCGTTCGTGGCGTTGCTGGTGTTCGTGCCCCAAAACAGGTGGCATTGTGTGTGTCGTTGGCAGTGTGCTTGGGACACCACAGGGTTTTCATGCCACAATTCCTGAGCCCAACCAGGAGCCTTCGGCGGTCTGAACAAAGTAGCATGAGTTTTTGCAGCGCTGCTCAGCATAAGGTGCTATTCGCAGCGACACGTAGCCACTCTAGCTCGGCACCAGCCACGGCACAGCAGGTCGTCAGTGACGACAGTGAGGACAGCGAAGCAGCCACGTACAAGGAGAGCCGGCTGCAGCAGGTTCGGTCACTGCAAGAGGCCTACCCCCACAAGTGGCCCGTGGACACCTCCATCCCAGAAGCGGTGAAGCTCGGTGAGATGGACCAAATGGAGTC